>JAQGAO010003420.1:0-17064 GCA_034697705.1 Ommatoiulus sabulosus | reverse complement strand
CGACCTCGACCGGGGAGCGAACCCCGCTAGTTAGGATCGAGAGGCAAGCGCGTAACCCACTCGACCATCGGCGCCGGGTGTGTACAGCTTGTGCGAGGTGTTTCTTAAATTACATCCACTCTGGAGGAGACATAGAGATATGTTTTGTTGTTAATTGCTGCCATTTGTTTACATAACTTGTTTTCCGGAATTTTTTACATAAATTCTTTTACTTAATTTTTACATAAACTGGTTTACGTTTTTTTCTACATAAACTGTTTTAATTAATTTTTACATAAAATTTTTACATAAATTGCTTTACAAATTTTTTAACATAAATTGTTTAAATAAGTTTTTCCTCCAGTGTGGACCTATTTGGCGGAAACAGAGGAACATTTTGTTGCTAATTGGTTTCCAGTTGTTTCTGGAAACATTAACAATTTATGTTACTAACTGGCAGCATTTAGTAACAAAAAGTTACTCTATTTTCTCTGGTGTGGCAGTAGCATTAATGGAAACATGCAGGAATTTCAAAATAAAAAATTATTCTTTTTTTACCATTCTGTCAATAATGTGAAACGTAGATTCGCTGAATGAGGAAACCATCTGCTAATATGCGATTGTCATTATCATAATTTGCCACTTCCCTCGCACTTATTTCTTTATAAAAGCATGGTTCTTCTTACGATGTAATTAAAAATTGTATTAACACACAGTACAATTCCCTTCCGGCATTTAAACAAGTTGAAATTTCCCTTGGTATTCATCATTTCGGATGAGCGATTATTGTTTAATAGGGCTTGCACGACATTTCTAGTTTAAAAGGGCTCTGAAGAAAAGCCTTAGCTCTTTGCATTTTGTGCATAGTAGTTGCAAACTTGAAACTGTACATCAAATTAAGTGTTTGATGATCATCACTTACACATCTTGCATGGATTTTAATTACAGTATTAATTCATGCTGTGACGTCTAATCATTGCAACATTGAAGATCTTGTCTCGAATTTAAGCTTCAAGGTTTTTCGTTTTTGTTTTGTCGCGAGCTAGATTGGCAAGTAATTGGATGCATAAGTGAATTCACCAGAGGGAATCAATTTTTATGAATTCTACAAAGATGCTCCTTAGATTTCTTGAGCATATGTAGTATATGGACATATTTACATATGGATTAAAGCGGACTCTGAAAATTAAAATGTTAGGTATAAAATATTTATATTTTATATTTTGCACCCCAATCTTCATGTACATCTGTATTTTATTCCTTTGATAGTTTATTATATTTACAACAAAGTCACCAAATTAAAAATGTCACCAAATGTTTATTAAACCAAATAATGTAATCCCGTAATTTTGAAATATTGCACTCTTTCTTAGAAAAAAAGTGGAAATTGATACTTGTATACGTGATATCCATATAATATTCGTTATGGTAGATGGTCATTCTTCAAATTGAGACTATTTTCACCTGTTAATGTGACTTATCACAGTTTTTTAATTTTGAAAAAAGTAGAACTTATAATATGTACAAGTATACTTAAAGAAGAAATATGTTTTTTGAAAAGTACGTGGTTGCTGCATCCCAAAACAGAACCAAACCAAATATTTTTAAAAGTACATGTTTATTCTTTAATTTTACATATTTCTATAAATACTTCTAAATGTATTATAATGATATTATATATGGTATTATTCAAAATACAGTAGATGTTTCATCTTTAATTTTACATATTTTCATAAATACTTCCAAATTTTGCAAAATTAACATTTGTAAATCTGAAATTTAGGTAAATGCAGTTGAATATGTAATGAATATTTTATGTGGTAGTGGTAGCAGATCAGTTTTGTCATGGCAAGTTTTACTTTTTACAATAGTTTTATTTTAAGAAAAAAACTTCCAGAAAACTTTCTAGAAAACAGACTCGATTTTCCCATCTTTGTGAAACTTTATTTGCAACATCCTTACTAAATTCCTCCTTCCGGCTTTTCTTCTTGATAAAAACTTTTGCAATACCTTATAGCCATTGTCTATTGACAGTAATGTTCAAAAGAGAATAGTGGCTTGGGAGCATGCCATATCCTTGCGGAAATTTGTTTCGAATCCGTCCCCAGAATTGCACAAAAACATCGTAGAATTAATATTGTGTAACGTAACTTACATTTTCTTCTTTTATCACTTCCTCACTTCTAAAGATATGGTGTTGGAAATGTTTATTTTGCGCACACTTGCACATAAATTCTGTTTTTGCTTGTTTCCCGTTGCATAGAAATGTTCCAGTTTATCTACTAATTCCAATATTTTACTGGGGACGTATTTCAAGCTGGCCATTGACGCCATGACGTGTGTGCCATGTTTGCAACACTTGGCACGCACCAACTTCCTTGAGCCTACAAATTTCTGTTGATGTTCGTTTATTTTATTTCCTGATAAAAGTAGAAGAAATAAATTTCCGTTTAAAAAAATCTCTCTGCAGTCAGTGAATAAATATGGATGGCACGATTGCTCCGCCAAAATCGGCATTTGCTGTAAGATGGAAGACAAGCGGCAAACTCTTATTGAGGAAATGAACGAAGCTGACGAGACTTTATGATCTAGTTGCAATATTGTCACTATTCACCACAATTTAAATTCCGTTTGAAGTGATTTTACTTTGTCGGTGTTTGGGAAATTTAACGCATTCCACCATAAAGCAATCACCAATCAAGCAAACTCCAGAGACCCAATTCTAACGCAACATCACGTTTCATGGTTCCTAGTCATTACTCCTATTTTGTTCAGTGCCAGGTTTGAATATTTACAAGGTAAAGTCTGCTCGTTGAGAATTGGAAAAAGTGGCCATTTTCCACATGTTACTGATTGTAATTGTACATTTGCCTATTCTTGTATAACTAGATTTACCATAACTCAGTTGCACGGATCGATCCTAAACCTCATTAATATGAAGCAAATTTGTGCACTTTATTGGATAATCTAAACTTCCGTAAAAACTGCCCTAACTTCATGAGATTAACATTTTAAATTTAGGAAAGTTTTTTTTTTCAACAATGTAGGCTTACACTAAACGACGATTTTATCATGTACCTGTACAACTAACCCACATTGGAAAGAAATGCAATTAAAATGTGTGCGGAAATGTACTTGGAGTATGTGTAGATTGGAGCACATGTAACGCTTTTTAAAATATATTTTGTGTTATTAAAATGCATTTTAAAAATGTATTCTGGTCATTGCATTCTCGTCAATGCCTTTCAAAATCTATTCTCATCGATGCATTTCAAAATTTATTTGAAATGGATGTTGAAATGTGTTCCAAACTACATTTATACATATTTTATATGTATTTTTAAATGCAATACCTTTCGATGTGGGGAACCCAACATATGTGGCCCAAATTTAACGAACCTGTCTTTAGAACAAGTGGGAGGACAATGAATAATTAGTGCACAATACAGGGTTTAGCATGCTCTTACTGTTCGAAAGTTTTAGGTCATGTGACACCATTTTTTTTTCTTGTTTGTTTTTCTGGTTTTTTGTTGTTGTTCATATCTTTAAAATTACCCAAGCAAATTTCCCAGCTATTTTTTCTTGTCATAGTCTAGACGAGATATGACTAGATTTTCGCCCCATTCTGTCCTGAAATTGCAAGTTTTCCCGCGTGAATAATTTGTTGGATTTTGGATTAAGCTTCCGCTGCTACTTGCCATTAGTTGGGATATCATCCTAGCAGTTTGGATATTACGACCATCCAGAGAATGAACTATGTCAGGTTGCAATCTAACTCCTCACCTTGTAGCAATTACCAAAAAGGCGACGGTTTAAATCTAGCATTTCCATTTGGCTTAGGAAGTCATTTTGCGCAAAATTGGCGTGTTTGGGCAGGCTATTTGCGTCAAGTTAAGATGGTGCACCAATGCGTCTTTTGGAATTACTGCAATTGTGTCGCTGACTATTAAGACTCGTAATGAGTGAAATCCATGGCAACAGAGAACAGTTCCCAGCATTATTTCAGATTCCCTAGCAGGTTGTCGCCTGCTTTACTGTAGGCCTTCGGATAATTTATTTTGGCAAACTTTCTTTTTAAGCTTTCTAAGGCTTTTGGCGTATTTCGAGAAAAAAAAATAATGGCTGCAAGGTTTGATGTCTTCGTTGAATCAAGCCCAATGTACAGCAGTGCGAAATCGTAATGACCGGAAAGCAGCGTAGACTTGAGTTTATAAATTTGTTCAACATGAACCATCAAAATGCAATTGGGAAATAAGATTGCATCAACGGTTTTGTCGTTGATGGGAAGGAAAACATGATTTTGGCGACTTTCCATCTGTATGCGGCCGTTAGGAGTTAATCCGAGATATTTTGTAGAAATTTGGGACATTCACGAAAAGCCACCAACTGGTTCATTGGCCACAATATATGATATATCATTGCGTCTGGTATGTTTGAATTATTATTTTTGTATTTTTCCTTGCATTAGATCTCGGCGTGGGTTTGGTCGGTTATTGTTGATGACGATTTCATTTGGATAGTCCTGAACTCTTGGTCTTTCTCTTGGCACAAAGTTTCCACGAGGTAAGGAAAACATCATATATACTGTAACCTTTTTTAAAAAAATTATTTCAAGTACTGGTTTGAGCAGTTTTTCAGCTCGAAAAGCGCATTCTTACTAGTTTGTGAAGGTTTTATAGGAATGGCATTTCATTTGGGAATGTTGTGGGCATCCTGAAAACATTCATGCTATAGATTGACAGAAAACCTCGAACATCCTTAGTTGGAGTTTGGGTCTATAGGAAGTCAAAACGTCGCTTGGAATTCAGTTCATGTGAATAAAGCGTATTCATAATATCCCGGAATTTGTGATCGATAAATCTTTATCATAATATACGGTTCAGTGGTGGACCCCAAATATGGAGAAATTTAGAAATCGATGCCTGCCATTGGCTCATAAATTTTGTCAAGATATATGTATTCCTACTCTCGAAATTTTTCGAATTTCACACAAAATTGGCAACCATGTTTCTACAAGTAATAGGATATGATTGAAGATAATAAAGTTTCTGAAATATAACTTGCATATGTTGTCACATTCACGTGTAAAATGTTTATATCATTTAATATCAAGGATTGTCCAAAACTGCCTAGCTAATTCTTCAAATAATATTAATCCATTCTTGCGGTTGCCAGCTAAGCCATGATAATGGAATGTTAGAAAGGTACTTTCTTATTTGTTCCATCTACTATAGCTAAGCCATGGTAATGGAATGTTACTTTCTTATTTTTCCCCCTATCGCCATGGTAAGATGCTTTCAAGTATGAAAGTGCATTGATAGAATAATCTATGGTGGTTTTATGTAAAAATATAACAGCAGAATTTCTTAAATCGATTTTTGTTAAAATATTTACGATGTATTTTGAATGTTTTGCTGAGATATATTTCTGAGATAGGATCAATGTAAAATGTTACATCCTGAATACCTCGTGTCATTTTTATGTACTTTCGCTCCCTCTGGCATGGCAGTGTTAACATCCCCCCCATTTGCCTATCTACAAGTAGAGTAACGGTATTTATTGACATAACTTGTAAAGAAAGATAAAGATATCGCCAATTTTATCAATAAAAGCAAAAATGTACAGGATGCATAGCAGAAATGCGTTTAATATGCATTGAACTACTATTGAACACGTATAAAAAACTTAAATCCTAGTTCTCTTATTTTTTTTTATCAACAAAATATCTCTTGAGCTTATATATTACCAATGACAGTCGAAAAAATATTTGCTTTGAAAACACATTTTAATGACATTCTATTGATCCTAAAACAAATATTTGCAGTTATTTGCATTGAAGATAAACGACAAACAACTCAAACATTGATTTGTCTTCTTTTTATCGATTCCATCAAAACTTTGATGAGCAATACTTAAAAGATAACCTAAAAAAGTTAAACTTCTCTTTTTATGTATAGAGTCGCTAATATTTAAATTACCAAAAAAATTTACTATGCATAAAATTTAGTCAAATATTTTGCAATGTCATAAACATGTGAATTTCATATGGATTTAGAATTGATACATGGATTTATTTTGAGGTCGAAAAGTCGGTACACGTATTTAAGGTCCTGTTCAGAAATAAAAATAAATGCAGCAGAACGATTTCCACCTGGCGGCTTGAGAACAAATTGAAGCAAGTGGATTTCATTGCATTTTTCCCCAAATTCAATTCCTAAAGTGCCTGATAACGCCCATTAGGTTATGAGCAACTTCCACGCATCCATCATGAGGCATATTGCGCATGCCATGGAACTCGAGGATTGAGATACTATACAGCACCCAATATATTGCATCGCAAGTAGTTTTCTCACTGCAGTTTCACCCAAATCCAAATCGTAAAGTGCATGATAACGTATAGCAGTTTGTGCAGCTTCCACACATCCATCATGAGGTATCTTGCACATGTCAAGCAGCTTCCATATGCTAAAGAATGTATCTGAAAATGCAGTTAGATTGAGACGACTTGCATCGTGAAATGCATTTCGGAATGTATTTTGCAATATAAAAGTGCATTTTGAAATGTGTCTTTAACTGTCAAAGTGCATTTTTAAATGCACTATATATATATACGTAGGTGCATCTTGCAATATATATACTGATTTTGCAATATCAAGGTGCATTTAAAAATACATTTTTTAATATTAAATTCGTTTAATATTATACGTGAAATCTTATCAATTCAATGCATTATCAAGTTCATTGGAAATGAACTTATTTTCAATATAGGCAGTTTCTACTAGATAATTGAACTACAGTACTGTGTTGCACCAATATTTTGCATCACTAACCGCGTCACCTACTATTAATAGTGCATTCTCATATTTTGGAAAATGCTCGCGGTATTAAACAACACAATGCATCTTTTCAACTTACGTGAGAAACCTAATTGAGAGACAGTTTTTATCATGAGTCCTTGTTTTTCATCTGTGCATTCTGATATTTTGAATAATGCTCGCGGTCTCACGCATTACAACAATGCATCTTTCCACTTTTGTGATGAACTAAAATCAAAGATATAGTTTTGTCGTGAGAACATGTTTTTCATCTTTGGGTTGTCGTCAAAAAATGTTGTTTGCATTTCCACACAGGCTGTGAAGGACATGTATACATGAGATTAATCGATAATTTTATTCGATATGACATTTTTGTCTTGTACATGTATAATATCCTAATATCCTCTTTAAATTAAATAAGGCGACTTTTTTCTATGAGACAAAGTTAATTTGATATATTTGAAGTGATGCGAACGCTGGGTATTTCTATTTCAGTTCATTCGTTTGAAAGTAACATTTATTTCGGTTATCTTTATAACACAGTAACTCCATTTGAATTCTGCAAATCATATCAATTTAGGCCAATTAATCTAACGTTTCATAGTGAGGATTTTAAGATCATTTTAGAATTTGCCTAAAATAGGTATTTAATTCAGAAATTCTTACTTTGCTTATCTGCATTACGAATAAGCGAGTCTTTATTGCCAAAGTGAGGGTGATGAAGAAAAATACTAAGTTTATCGAGTTTCGGTGACATAAAAGCACGATAACCAAGGGAGGAAATTTGAGGCTTGTATTCAAAACTTAATAAGAAGAACCTTGCATGCGTATAAGACGCATGCAGAAAATGCACATATATGTGGGATCTTATCAGTTAATTGAAACTATGTATTTCATACCAGTCCAAATATAGCAATGTCCTCCATCTTTGTATGACTATACTTTTGGACCAACATATGGCATTGGAAATGGGAATTGCATTAGGCCGTTGATAAATATTGTAGGTGATGAGTGTAGGAGTTAGAAAATCTCAAATTGCTTTTTATCAACCAACCAGCCCCAAATTAGTTTCCAGTCCATATGGGCAGTTTATAGTAATTGCAATTAAATGCGGTTGGAATATCCGGTATACTCTAGAGCCCAAAAATATATTGTGCTTTACTTGCAGCTTGGTTCTGGTAAAGTATACTTGTATTAGTTGTAGATATGTATAGCGTGGCTTTTCTGACATTTTCAAAATGTTTGCTGAGGTACGGTATTCTTGGAAAATGTTAAAAGCAAAGTTTTCTTTTAAAACTTTGATGTAAATGCATTTATTGGGAAATAAAAAAAGCCAATTCTGACATTTTTATATTAAATATAAACAACCTGAAAGTAATTAGTGTGAACAAATGCTTTTTTAAAATTTATCCAAAGATCTAAATTGAATTTTTCAATTAGTATTTTCAAATTTGGAACATTTTTAGCAAGCGTTGCAAATGCATGCCAGAATGCATTGGTTAATCATTTCTTTTTAACATAGGTATATTGTCGTAAAAGTTCCATATAATTGACGAACCAATAAGACACCATAAATACCTCAAATTGCTCACTCTTTAATACATACTACGTTATTTGTAATATTATTTCAAATACGTTTAACTTATAGTAAAACCTTTTAAGACAATATTGCAGTTCCCAACAAACATGATTCAGCACTATCCTTTAAGAAATCGATTTATTGGAATTTAATTTAGCCAAATGTAAAATGTTATTCCGTATAGGTAATGAACTTGAGGTATTTCTCATTATTCCCGACAATAAATATTAATTCATCATCAAACAACTGTTATGCAGTTGCTCCGTGATAATTTTCGCTACATTATTTAAATATTTTAACTGTGTGGGCTGCTCCTGTTAATAGTTTCCTTGAAAAGGCCTGGAAAACCATATGGATCAATATTTGAACTGTACACATAATGTCATCCGAAATTGTATGGAATGATCAAAGAAGTTCTCTATTTTACGAACTAACGAATAAATCTGTTCGGTTATGGAATCTTATTGGATGTTTATAAATCTTTCGTGTATACCTGTTATAGTTGTTGGACAAAAATATTGCACGACGGTTCCATTACCGACCAGCCCTCTTTATCACATATAGCTAGCATTCTATTTTGTATAAACTTGTGTTGATCAGCTTTTATATGCGCTAGCTCAGTTGATGTTTTCAAAGAACTCAAAGGGATGATGAATAAAAATTGCAAAGTAAAATCCTTGACTTCAATCTTGCTACAGCATGAAATGACGCCAAAGATTGTAGAGCAACCTGCATTTATAAGAAATGCAACTTTGCAATTGCGTTTCGAGGTATTGTATTTTCCAAAAAGTAAATAGGCGAGTTTGTGTTTGGTAACCAGCGCGAAGTTGAATCGAATCATTTAAATGTAAAGTGCTTCATTTATACACTTATCTGAAAATAGAATTCTTAAATTCAGCAGACGTATTTTTTTAGGATTCAATCATTTTATTTTGCTTTCTTGCAAGGATTGGGTTGGGCTGTATGGTTTATTCTCAAATATCTCTACCATATAGCTTACAAAATAAGAATTAGGACTACAATTGTAGTGTAACGGATATTAAAGCTTATGTTTATCTTTTTAGACTCTTATTTAGTGGTTTCTTTGCGTTGTACAGAAAGCATCTCAGCTCCCCTTGGGTTTTCAATTTTTGCTTCCGTTGATATACTGGAATGCAAAAGAAGTGTTTTGATGCAAAAGAAATGCATGTGAAATTCCATTTAGATTCAGAAATGTGAAGTATTATTTGAAATATTAAAATGCATTTTGAAGTACATTTTGCGATATTGAAATGCATTTTGAAGTACATTTTGCAAAATTAAAATGCATGCATTGGAAGAATGTTGGCAATATTTAAATGCATTTTAAAGTATATTTTGAAATATTAAAATGCATTTTGAAATACATTTTGCAATAAATCTAAAATGCATTTTTTACAATATGGAACTGCCATTTAAAAAATTCCAGGTTACTGTAAAATTATTGTGTAACTCTTGTTGTACGTGTAATTGTTCAACATACAACTCCTACTAGTATTTGGTTAGTAATTGATTCGATTTTCTTGGATTCGATCAATAATTCCAGCGTCTATAGATCGCATATCTATAATGCATTTATACATTTATTAAGCATTTCAATACATTGAACGTTTTAAAACAATCACTTTGTGCATGAAATCCTCTTTAAATCAGCCTTTTAAGGTTGTTTGAAAAACGAGTGGATAAAAGCTTTTTTCGAATTCTAAGTAGAATCCCCTGACAACCCTTTCCTCAACCCTTTCATCCTCACGTACTGTATTTCATCATTATAATCCGGCTTATCTGGAATGCCAACTCGGTTTGTTTCCTCTAAAAATAGCACCAGCAATTCAATGAAATATGTCGGCTATGCCTTTAACCACGCGAACGTGTTTAATATTATCGCAATCGCAACAGTGCATTTCGTTTTAAGCAGTGGGCTCAGCACTGCATGAACAGTGATGGCCGGACTAATATTTTATACAAATGCATAACATTGCATTGAAATGCACACACAGTTTATCCTTATAACAGAAAGCAGATCCGAAACTGCATAGAAATGCTCTGTTTAATGAAAAATTAGGACACGCGCAGTTTCGTTTCACACTTTACATGTCGCTTTGCGCTAACGAATAAAACCAAACATTTAATAATTTACTCAGCTTATGCATGTCAACATTCATTTAAAAATGAATTTAAAAAAAATTGAAAAGCATATCTTTTCAACGTGGGAACAGGCGGCGAACAATTTTTGATTAGTTTGGCGCAATTGTACTTACGATTACTTACCGTAGAATCACAATAAGGTTACCATGTTCCATTTTAACTAAGAATCTATAGATTCTGAAAGATACTGTCGAAATGGAATAGTCTAATCAATCCTCTTCATGTCCTCGGGATTAAATCACTCGGGAATTTCGAATTAATGTAATATCATATCACTTTTTCTAAGTTATAGAATTTTATTTGCTAATATATTTTAATTATATCGATCAAAATCCTCAATTTGTCAAGCTTATATTCCTAAAAGGTAGCCTCAATTTGTCGGATCGTATTTACATTAACTCCCTTTAACGATCAACCCTCTCAATTTGACTCCACTTTGAGCCTCCTAAGATGGCTGCCGATTTACAATTTTCTTACAACGCTCTTCCCATTCATTGGATCTCGTCTAACTGATTGAATGACAGTAGAATTAAATGTATCGAAATTTCTATTTAGACATGCATTAATTATCAAACCTAGTCTGTTGTCTATAAAAAATAATGGCGAAGTTCCATCAATGCAGTGCATTCAAATGCACGTGATACCGTCATGATTAAGACATCTGCTTAAGGCCCATTGCCCATAAAACGAGCAAGTTTGAGAAAACAAAGTTTGTCGAATTGGCACAATTTGTGATCTTCTAATCCATTTGATGTGCCATAATGTTAGGACTAGATGCCAATTCTAATTTTATATTAAATTTTCGTTCAATAAAGCGAAAAATTATGTCATTTCCTCAAGCATTACTTTTGCAGTCGAAGAGAATGTGTTCTTATTTTCGATCGATGTAAACCGTACATATTTGAAAACTATACGAATTTGAAGGAAACATTTCTGTTTGCTTTTAATTTCCGTTGGCCAGATCGCCTAAGTGTGATAAATTTCGTTTCCTGTTTCATTTCCAGCGATTTACACCCAAATGTGCGAGTAATTCTCGCTGAAAATTGAGACTCAGGAACGTCATTGAGTCGACTAACGCACCCTGTTTTTTCCTAATTGTTATTAAAATGCACAGGTCGTTTCATTTTGTGAAGCACATTCACACGCAGCTATTTATTTCCTGACACCTACGCACTCGGGGGCCCCGGTAATGTTTCTGGGTAATGAAATGATTAAAAGAAATCAGCATTTGCATCTTGAAAGCAAGGTTTTTTGCTCCGAAGTCCCGTTAAATGTATACAAAACGGAAATGAGAGGATTTTACCCCCCTCTTAAATTGAGCTCGATTTCTTGAAAACAAGAACTGCGGGATCCAAGTAGAAGCAAAAAGACTACGTTTGGTGTTGATACCATCATTTGTAAGTCGAAACTGTAGTTGATCGTTGAGTATTATTGCAGATTTATCCAAATTGACACGGAGTTATGGAGATGCAATCACGCATATCCTCCGAATTAGAAGTGATTGCCATCCTCCAGGGGACGGATGATTCACCTTTCGAAATTGAGCTGCTTTTATCACTAGTTTTTTTTGTAAAGATTTTTATCAAACACTGGCTTTTGTTCGCATCTGTTGCACAAAAGCGTTGTAAACCTTATTTTTGAAAAATTTCCTAGGATAAATAACACTTACTTGGGAATTACTTTTTTTCTTAAAAGGCACTTTAACATTTTCTAATTCTATAGAAAATGTATTTTCTATAGAATATTTTTGAAGTTTATGCATACAATTCCTTACTTTTCATGGTTTTTCATGACTCAAAATCTTTTAATGGTTATCATGACCCTATTTTCGGAAGAACTCCTGATATAAATAATACTAGCTTGGGAATTATTATTTTTCCTTGAAAGGGTCTACCAGTGAACCATTTTCTATAGAATTTTTTTCCAAGATAGTTTAGGCATAGAATTCAATATTTCCAATGATGTGTATTTAAGTCCTTGAAAGGGTCTACCAGTGAACTACATGTATTTTCTATAGAATTTTTTTCCAAGATAGATTAGGCATAGAATTCAGTATTTCCAATGATGTGTTTTGATTATAAGCTGTTCAGTCTATTCGCGTTTTTACGAACCTGTAGCGGCCTCAAAAAGTCTTAACAGAAAGTTCCTAAATGCACAAAAATGCAAAAAATACAATTTGCCTTTAATTTTCATATTTGAGATACCAAAACATCACTATCAAGACAAACATTTTGTTATTCATTGGCTTCTTTATAAAACAGAAATGATTTTGATTCATGTGGAGGCAATTGTTTTCTCTCGCCCCTTCTTACCAACTTGGAAAATCTTGGGGAATCAAAAATTCCCCTGTCCACGTGAAAAGAATGCAGATTATGAGGAAATTGAGTTCGTAAAAAAGAAGGAACGTGTAATTTTAGTTCATAACTTGGAGCGAAAATTAATTGGAATATTTTTGGGAGCAAATCAATATTTCCTTTCAACATTACCTTCTTAAATAAGACCTTCTTAAATATAACCTGGAATTGGCAAATTTTGGCAAAAATTACATGTGAGAAATTTTTATACTGGAAACCCACAATTTCTAGTGATTTACCTTTGTCAACTACAGTATAAATAAATTGTTGAAAATATTTAATTTTTTTTAAAATTAGCTTTGTTCGTAAATCTCATGGAAAATGTTCAGTTGGTAGGCCCTCTAAATGCATTCTTTTGCGGTTCATTATCTCGAATTAAACATTTTCAAAAGTTTGGCATATACTGTTATGATAAAGGATTATGTCAAAATAGACTTGTATGTACACAAATTGTATTGCATGTTGCAGCTATCCGATTAAGGACTAAAAACATAAATCCTTTTTTCCTTCGGCTTTAAAATTAATTCCATTTCTGTTCATTTGTTAAAAGATAAGTAAACCAGACAAACTTTGAAATCTTTCCTTTAATTGGATCTACCATCTGTACATTTTCTATGAAAATTTCGACGAAGATAGTTGTATAAAATTAAATATTTTCAAGACGGGGTTTTTCTACGGTTAACATCAAGGAATTTTTAATTTCGAATTTTTAAATTTTAAATTTATACAAATGCTACATTTTTTACCAGATGTTGCTTGCATTGATCCCAAGATGGCGCTTTTTAATTTCCATGGATTTTTTTTTAAATTATAAACGATTGCATAGAACATTCATGAACATGAAATTCATATTACCTAGTCATTACCTTTTCTTATACCGGTATATATACATGTGTATGCATGTGTATATAAATGTATACACAAAAATATATTTAAAATATTTAGTTTTATGCCTAAAACTATCTTTGAAATATATCCCCAAAGACAAACGGATCAATGATATTTTACTAACCTTATTGTGGCAATTTAATTTGAAATATTTTTATTTCATTAATTCAAGCCTCGGAGCTGCAACGTTATCTTCGTTAATTATTTTGAAGCAAAGCATAAGTTTTTTTGCTGAGCAACACGATCCTCCTAACTTCATATTTTATCAATCCAAAATCGATTATGAAAATAATCTTGAACGATCGCGATGGTAACGTAGACTAAAACCTTCTTCAGATATTTTCAATGTTTCAAGACATTTTTGGCATATCATATTCCTCAATTATGTGCCAGAAATTTGTCATCTGACACCGTAGTTGTTGTTGTTGAAGTATTTCGCATAGAAATTGTGTATGTAGCGGTCTTCTATAATAACAATACATTGAGCAATATATCATTTTATTCATTAGTTCGTATTGTCAAAACGAAAATTGCTAGCAAAGACAGACTATCTGAGTGGTTGGAAATACTAATTGCAATTAACTGCATTAATGAGCATTTGAACATACCGCCATTTTTTTTTTGGAAAATTCTTTTTATTTTTGATTAGAAATAATTTTAAATTTGACGTTTTTTGTACAAATTGCATTTTTGGGAGTGAAATCGTCCTTATAATAAATAGAAATGTTTCTTTTTGAAAACATCATTTTATAATAAGTCAAAAATATTTCTTCTTAAAAAACCCCATTTTTTAAAATTACATGTATGCATGCATGTAATTTAAGCGACTAAGTGAATTTTTAATAGGGAATGGCCTGTTTTCTTAAGAAAAAAATGTACAATTGGTTTCGGGATAATTGTATACACGTAGGCCTATTGTTTTTTTGTAAAAGTCTTTTGTTTAAAAAAAATAATTTCTGTTTTTTGAAAACATGAAGTCACATTTAGGCTCATTATCAATGAATAATTGAACAAATTACTTTTTTGTGATAATTAGTATGTTTTTGAAAAAAATTTAAAAAGTTTTCAACTTTTTCATCATGGTTTTTTTGGGAAATCGTTTGTTTAATAAATAATTTTGTTGTTTTTAAAACGTCTTTTTAATAAGTAAAAAAATGTCGTTCTTTTTAAAGTCGACAATTTTTTAAAATAAAAATGAATGTTTACATTTTAAAGTTACATAGTTTGGAAGACTAAATGATTATTTTCGGGAAGTCTGCTTTTTTTTAGTTAAAGTTGTATCGGTTTCGGAATAAAAAACATTCTTCGATTTTTGGATATATTGTATGTTTCTTGGAAAATTCGTCGCTTTTTTTTAAGAAAAGATAGAAAAATATTTCAGCATTGTTAAAAAGTAAAAAGGCACTTTTAAGACTAATTTTCGAACAAATTAAGCGTTGACTGCACTTAAAAAGCACCCCAGTTAACCGTCAACCCGGTTAATCCGACCCCGGATAATCGGGAGTCTACTTGGAGAACTCGAGAGAGTGGAAGCAGGTCTGTTCCAGAATGCAATTAGCTCGATGTTTCAGAATAGCAACCATTTTCCGATTGATCCTTGAAGAACATTACATCCACCATCCGTAGAGGACATGTATGTCCTCTCGAACTTCCACCCGTTGTTTACTGCAAACTTCAGGGCGAAAAAAGTGGCGCATTCGAGGACGTCATTGTAATTATAGTGGTAGAGTTGTTTACTCAGGCTGAAGTCAGGTTTCTGCGAGTACTGGCTGAAATGTTATTCTATCATTAAATTGATGGTTCAGAAAACCTTTTCTTCCCATTAACGATCGTTCGTACAGGACGGAAGTCATCGCCAATGTTTACCTCTCCATTTCGATGCCCGGAGCTCTCAAACGTTAAAATGAAGCATTTCCCCAATAAGCTTTCCTATCGTTTAAGTTAATAAAAACACGAACTCCTGTTTCATCGAGTACACGTTGCATTCTTGAGCTCATGGCCACGATGTTCTAAAAGCATCGATTTTCTCTTCAAAAATCTGGAATGAAGCTCGCATCTTCCTTTCGTTTTGGACGATTAAAACCAGACCGTCCCATATCTCCCTGATCGTGCAGAAATACGGAAGAAGAGTTCTGAAAAGCTAGTTTTTTGTAGATTTCCAATCATTTTCTTGACATTCTGATTGCCATATTGCATCGAAGTGCTTTTTAGGTTTTTGAGAGGAAGCCGAACAGGCCATGCCATGAATATTGGAGAAAAAAAAATGCTGCGGCCAATTTAGGGGCCTTTAACTGGAAATGATAAAATGAAGACAAATAATTAAATGAAGTTTCTTTTGTCGAAGCCTCTTGAGAATCGAATCACTTATCCATTTTTTTCGAGGAAATGTCCGCTTTTGTTATTACGTCGTCCACCGTATTGATCGACGTCCAAGGCACGTTCCATGGCACAAACAGATCGGCAAATAAACCCTGTGTCAATGCGCAGGTTTATTTAAGCGGACAAATAAGAGCTTATGGGTCCATTGAAAAACAGCAGCTGATGCATGCAGTGGACAATAAAATTCTATTTGTTCATTAATTGTTGAAATGTATGGGAAATGGGGTTTGAAAGTAGAGAAGTCATTCTTCTGGGTTTTGCACGTTTGGACTTTGTGATTCTGGTGTTGGGTATTGCGAGCTTGATGCACGGACATCTGTAATCGGAAATCATTGATTTGGAACACACAAGACAATTAGGACGACGTTTTTCTATGTGCATTGCTCTTAAAACTTAAAGTGTGCTTCTAAGTTGTAATTGTAAATCTGTTGCCAAAGTGGTGAAAACAGAGGAAGTTGATTACATTAATTGCTTCCCTCTTTGAATTGGGATTCATTAAGAGCTAGACGAGAAATTGTATCGATGTTCATCGCGTTTAAATAATTAATATTTAAATGCTTTAACCTTTCTTGCAATTTGCATCTCGTTTCCCATATTTTTATGCCTATAATAATCACTCTAGAAGTAGGCATAACCATTCTAAATCCTTGACCGAGCTCCTTACGTTTGGTCCTTTTTGCATGCAATTAAGCGATAATCTTCCTAAAATAATTTACATTTGTTACATATTCAATTTAACAATGATGCATAAAGTCGATCACAACTGACGTAGGAGCATTCTCCTTAAAATGGCATGACCCTTCTTCCATATGGCATTTGTTTGCTGACTGTACACTCTTAAAAAAAAGGTATACAATATGGAACCTTTAAAGGTTCAATCGCTTGCTACACAGGCAGAACCTTTTTA
>JAQGAO010003419.1:0-17065 GCA_034697705.1 Ommatoiulus sabulosus | reverse complement strand
CTTGCCATTGCTTATGGACTTTCACCAAACAACATAGTGAAAGTTCCAATGCATGTTGGCATCACAATAAATCAAGTTACAGACAGCAGGGACGAAGACACTAAGTTTCCCTACAGACAACTGGTGGGAAGTCTTATGTTCCTTGCAAGCAGAACTCGGCCGGATATATGATTTCCGACGAATCTGTTGTCATAATATAACTCAAGCCATTCACACGTGCATGTAAAATGTCTTTTACAGGTTCTGCAATATGCACTAAATACACGAGACTACAAAATCAGACTTTCGAATTGTCAGTCTGATCAGTTGGTGGCGTACACAGATGCCTCCTATGCGAGTGACCGTGATGACAGAAAGAGTTTTGGCAGATTCGTAATCTTTCTGGGTAACGTAGCCATCAGCTGGGGTTGCAAAAAGCAATCAGTAGTCGCACTCAGTTCCATGGAGTCAGACTTTCTTGGAATTGTGAACTGCCTCAAAGAAATTTATTGGTTGGCAGGTGTTTTTGGCGTATTTCAACCTGTACTTAATAAATCTTATGTACCGATCGTTCTTTCAGATTCTTTATCTGCCACAAATTTCAGTCGAAATAATGAGAAAACGACCCAGACTAAGCACACAGCCATTCGGTATTGCTTTGTTAGAGACTGGCTGGCCAAGGGGTACTTCGCTTTGAAGTTGGTCCCAGGGAATGATAATATTGCAGATATCTTCACAAAACCCCAAAGCTCACCTACACTTCGTTTAATGTTAGGTAGTATTTTCGTTTAGAGGTTTTTTTACTGGATTAGGTAGTTTTTTTTATAAAGTTAACCATAACTATGAGACCATAGTACACTCAAGAGGGCCTTTGTTGGGGGATAACCTGTCTGTTATGTATAGTTTATTGCACTATTGGTTTATTGCTCTGGAACTAAATTGCATTTTTATCGTGTGTATTTGCCATAAAGGCGCCTTTTCAAATTCTGCCTTTAAGGCAATTCCAACACTTTGCTGGAATAAGTGAATTAACTTGTATTCTATATATTCATGTGTTTTGCAATATTCTAGAATTATATCTAGATCTGAGTGGAACAAGGCGTCAGAGGAAACAGCAACCAAGTGTTTCAAATCTATAGGCAACCAAGGCAAATGGCGTAACTAAATTAAACGAGCCTTTCTAAATTATAAACGCGTATTCTCTAACTTAGCTTAGTTGCCTGGTTAATTTTCTAAGAGTTAAATTAACATGTAAGTTTCAATTTGAAACTTATTCTAAATTAATTAACATGCAGCGCTTTTAATTAATTTGAACGCCACCAACTAACAGGTTTGAAAACGGCGGGTTAGTTTGAACCAAACCAGGTCATCACATGAACCTACGGCGCTTCAACCTCTGATGCGCTGTACCTTTTACCTGAAAGAGGTTTTTACCTACTTTATGTAAAACCAGAAGGATCATGACGTCATCACTTCCTGTGAGACTCAAAAATTCAAATATCAGTTCTGCACATGTCATGTTCTTTCTCTTGTTTGTTTTGGTTCTAAAGGGACTGGTTGTAAGTGTTTCACTCTCCAGTTTTTTCCCTCTCTGAATTTTGTTGGTGAACAGTTAATTAGTTCTAAAGTTGAATTAAATAAGTTTGCTTTCAATCTTAAATAGTTTGAAAGGTAATTCGATTTTATTCAATAATCGCGCATAGGGAATTTCAAGGAGAAATTCACTCCAGCTACTGAACTTTAACAATCACCAAGGTCGGCCCTCAGAAGCATGGCTTCAGCACCGATCTGCAAACCCCAACTCTGGAGAGTTTGTGAACATCAAGAAAAACTAAAGGATCTCCTGAACTGAATTAGTAAGTGTAAAAGAACTTTGGATGCCATAAATCGTTCCCTAGCTAGGGAACAACACTCGTGGTCCCCTAATCCAAGACTCTCTTCACTAAACTAACCGAATCGCATCCTACGGATTTGGGAATTGCACTCTGCAATAATTCAGTAACTTTAATGTAAATGTCGATCCACGGCGGAAAACGGGTTATGGGCCACATACATCAGATTACATTTTGCAAAATCAACATTTTCTGAGGACAAAATTTTTTACATTTTCCGAGGTGAAAAATTCATACATTTTCCTAAGACAGATTTTTAACATAGGAATACTAAATTGTCAAATTTTTAAAAAAATGTTCAAAATTCTTATTGTCCAATTTTTAAAAAAATGTTCAAAATTCTTATTGTAAAATTTTACAAAATATGTTTCCTGGGTCGATTTTGCCAAATAGCCTATATCATTTTTAGGGAAATTTTTGTAAAACTTGGAAAAGTCAGGGAATATGTATATTTGAGCACATTTGTTCATTCTACCTTTAAGCTTATTTCTGGATGGCTGAAAGTTTGTGAAAATCAAACTTGATTCCTAAATAGTTTCGATTTCTTAAAAGTATTCATTTTCGTGATTTCCCCACCAATTTTATATTCATTGTAATTTTGTCACGTGGTCGTGCCTATGCACATGTACAGGGTGACGTTACCGTATGACGGTGAAAGTACCGTATTGACGTCCGATACTTTTGAAAGCAATCATTGCTATGTATGGTAAACAGCTCAAACTCCAATACGATTGTTTAACGTGGAGGATGTTCGATTTTTGGTGAGGCCGACCTGACTCCCAAGATGGTGGGTGATAGCAAGGAAAACTGGGCGTCCGATTTGCTAAAAGAAGCGAGCTTTATGCAATGATACTGACCACGCTAAACAAATACCGCAGCACTTATGGTATTTCTCGTGCTACTGCTAAATGTCTCTATTGTTTGCCCACTTACTGTAAGATTGCAGAAATTTTATTGCAATTTATTGTGCGTACAATGAATTCGAGATACATCGTGTTAATGGAATCGGGGTGAACGACAACGAATTTGTGAGATGTGTCATTCGGACAACGCTTTAAGCTGGCTATCCATCAAGAGCACTATGCGCGTGATGCACGTGGTGCTTTTCACGCTTTCGGTTTTCGAACTACTCAACGAGCAAAGCCATTGTTTTGTGATCAAAAATAATGCGCAGCTTGAAACCTACTTTTGCTTCGCTTGCCACGCTCTTGGTGGAGAAGGGGCGTTAGACTTTTTCATGCTTAGGCTTGATTGCCATATGTGGCAGTGTGCTACACTCGGTGCCAACAGTATGGAAAAGAACATTAATTGTCCGTACTCCGTTCTCCGCCAGTGGATTTGTTCTACGAACGATAATTGCGGATCGAAAACATTCTTGCAGGTCGTGTGGAGCATTAAGCATTTTCTCCGTAGGTGTTCCCTTGGGACAAATTACCAAAATCACTTAAGTTTTAAATTCAAATGTTTTATAAAGCGCCCTATTGCACACACTTTTCATTGTGAGAACTATTGCTCACTTGTTTTAATGTTGAGATTTACGTCTCCTCTCGCTCTAATCATAAAGTTGAGTTTTGCATTATATAATGAAAGAATGTAAATCGCAGCACAACTTGGTTTGTTATTGTAAGCGCTTATTAATATGGGTCATCGAATCTAGATAATTCAGTCTGTTTCACCTGAATATGACGCTATGGAATCAATGGTGAAAAAGTTAGCTTACAAATTGGTGCCGAAACCGTTTTTTTATTGCTTGTTTTGCTTAATGAAATCTTGTAGTGCTTTAATAGGCATACAAAAAAATAACAAAAGCAAAGAAAATTTAAAAACTTCCAAATTTGAAATTTAAATTGTTTTTTGCAAGTTGAGAAACATAAAAATTGATTGGTCACTAAAAGTTTGTGTGTTGATTTGGATCTGTGCACAAATTGAATTACAAAATTAAAGTGCAAAATAAAAAAATTTCATACACGCACAAAATATTTCCTTGTTAGAACTGCATCGTAAATGTTGCTCTTTCTTATAGCAAAACATAAAAATTTCCCTTGCGAGGTGTGTTGCGCCATGTTCATAAAGTGTTGCATTTTTATTGCATGTATGTTGCTTAGGGTCTGCGATTTGACTAAAATTGCTTTCCTGGTTTTCAAATTGGGCATCATAATTCCTTATAAAAAGAGTAAATTCGCTAGCAGGGATTTTATGTGGGGAAAATTAGTTTTTTTCGAAATCGGCGCGCACTTATTATCCTAGGGGAGGAGGAAGGGAACGCTGGATTAAAATGGAGCCCGATAGCGCCCGAAAAAGTAGAGAAACTACCATAACATTTTAAAGGCCTGAACTTAATCGAAAAGCTTGATTTAAAGCACATCTCTCTGCTATAAGGTTATTTAATTTCCTGTGTCTACTAAAAAGCTGTACTTTTGCCATCAATTGAAATAATAACAAATGCATCACCTGTATATGAAGCAAACGGTGTTTGTACAGGTGTAGTTGTTTTAAACTCGGAGGAGTTGTTTCATATCACCCTCTCTCTATCTTATCATATCATCTTATCATCTTATCTCTATCATCTTATCATAACAGTTAATTGCTGTATGACCTTGTCTGCCACAAAGTGGACATTGTATCCCAGTACAATTTCTTGTATAATGTCCTGTTAAGCCACAAATGAAATATTTCAAAGTATGAAAACTTCGAAAACGTTTTGTATTTGGTGTCATAAAACACCTCTCTTAAGTATGTCCTGTTTGCACAAGTTTGACAACTTATGATTTCCCTTTGGTCTTCGTTAATCTTTGACTGAAGAGAACTAATCGTATCTTCTAGTGATTCTAATTTTCTCATAAGTACTTTTAATGTTCCATTGGTTTCGTTACTATCTGCCATTTTTCCATTACTGTTTATTTTATCTTCAGATAAATCTTTGTTTTCAGTCTCCCTAACAGCAATTTTAACAGCTGTTTTAAAACCTTTAGGATCCCGGCTCATGACAGTTCTTTCTAATGGGTTACATAATTCTTCTAGAAATTACCCTAAAAGTTGTTTTTCATACAGAAATTTGATTGCATTTTATTAATTTTCTACCTCAAATAATTCTTCAATTTCTGGACAAAAAGTTCAAGTCTCGAAGCGTTATCTCCAGAATGCTTATTTTCTTCTTGTGATCACTTTAGAAACTATTTAAGTTCTACATTAGGGTTTACATCATCAAATCTTTTAAGAAGAGCTTTCTTGAAATTCTGATAATCTAAATCTTTAATTGCTGGTGAAAATCTGGCAATGCCTAACATTCAGCATCTAGCATATTTGACTAGCTGATCTTCATTACATTTACTTAAACTTTCAAAATTTTTTTAATTTATAAAGAATCACGAATAAACAATTCACTAAAAGGAACAGAGACACGACCAAAAACGTTTTGATAAAAAACGACGTTTCAAAAACATGAAAACTAAGTTATACAATATGCTAATTGGAAATACAAAAAACACTAACATGCACACACTAACGCAAATTGTAGGGAAAACATCAATACAGTAATTGTGCAAAAGAACAAGGGAATGAAGGCAAGGCGAAGAACAGTATGCATAAGGCATGAATTTAGCAATAAACACTCAATAAAACTAATTTTAAATAAGGCGAAATAAGAGGAAAATGTATGCATAAACGATGGAAACAAATCATAATTATTAACGTATCTTCCTTAGTCAAAACTATGCTACATGGTTCTCGAAAATTTTCCAACAGGGTCGTGTGCATCATCCATGTCTTTACAGTTAACCAAAGAAGGGGTTGACCCAGCATCAACCCAGAGCCGTGCTTAGGGGTGTGCGAAGTGTGTGGCCGCACAGGGCCACCACGAGGGGGGGGGGCCACCATTATTTGCCCAAAAAAAAAATAAATAAAAAAATACTTGTAAAAAAAGGGGCCACCAATTTTTACTTTGCACAGGGCCACCAAACCCCTAAGCACGGCCCTGATCAACCCTTTGACTAACGAAAAAAGGGTGGTGGGGTACGGTGCACCTCTCCAGGACTTATAACAATCGCCACCAAATTTGAATTTTAAACTATAGGAGAACAGTGCAGAAAGGGGAAACATTGCACCCTTATACAGCAAATTGTAGATTAAAATCTGAATTAATTAAAAAATTATTAATTTTATTATTGAAATAATCACTCATGGTGGTCAGGACTTAAATAAGTTTACAGGGGCACTGTGTCCCCCTTCCTGGTGGACCAGCCTCCTGATTGATTTCGTATAACTTCACAATTTTGACAGCAAAAGTATATGCAAGGGTGCCAGTTATTCCTTTTGTGGCTTAAATTTCAATTTAAAACTTGTAACAATTTGCAAACGTGCTATGTTCCCATGTTTGCACCAAACGTTTCCTCTAATTGAATACAAATTTTAATCTACAATTTGCTGTATAAGCCTAGGGTGCTATGCTTTCCCTTTCAGCACTGTTCTTTTATCGTTTAAAATTCAAGTTGAGCCACGACGTTCACAGCGAACCACTACAGGAGTGCCACACGTGCGACATCATTCGCAGATGGCAAAGAGTCTTACCTCCGTGGAACCAGCAAACTGGAAAAAAGTTCTAGAGCTGCCGGAGGATGAGCGGAAGCAGTGGCAGCGTGTGGCCCAGGAAGAGATGAAACATCTGAAGGAGCAGCACGTGTGGGATTTATTAGCAGGACGACGAGCGGTATCCTGCAACTGCTGCAAGTGGGTATTCAAGCTAAAAACCGGCGCTGATGGTCAAGTCGAGTCACACAAGGCTCGATTGGTAGCTTGAGGTACCGCCACACAAGCTCTCACCAAACTTGGCTTCGCTCAGAGTGGCGCCGATCCATGCCTGTTTGTTCTAAAGGCAGCAGGTGCTGTTGTTGCATATGCCTTGCTTTACGTGGATGACCTCCTCATCGCTGGAAAATCTGCAAGTGCCACCTACAATATCAGCAAACTTCTATACCGCCATTTCAAAGTGCTTGACCTAAGCGATGTCGCGCATTACCTTGGAGTGAAGATCGATCGGTTGGAGGATGGCAGCTTTGAACTTTTGCAGCATGCTAAAGTTAAGAACATTCTACTGGACCACGGTTTGACGGACGCTAAGCTGGCCAAGACGCCAATGGTCACTGGGTTCTTAGCGGCCGACACCGATGCGTCACCTTTACTAGGAAATAACAATCGTTACCGTCAAGTAATCTGCTTCCTCTTGTATTTGGACAAGAGCATATTGACACATGCCACCACCTCCTGCGAGATCTTCGGAAGAAAGTACAAGGTCCTGTACCTTCCGTCGAAAGAGATGCTGGCTAATATCCTGACAAAGCCGCTTCCAAGTGTTCATTACCGGGAGCTGTGCAGCGGCATCGGGATGACCACACCAATGATTCCTACTGCTTGATGCAAGATGCAGAGTGGACAGACACCTTCTCAGTGATGCCACCAAGTGCGAGAGGGAGTGTTGAGATGCAGTGCGCCCTTCGTGGCATTCTCGGAGTTTCGCGCCTTGCGTGTTTGTTTACCTTGGCTTGCTTGTTGGCATTGCGTAATTGGTCACGTAAAATGACCCTTAGCTATGCGCACTGCGCGCTTATTGTTGCTAACCTTGGCTGACATTCTTTATTTCTATATTAAGTCATTATTTTTCTGCCATCCGATGCGTTCGGATAGCTCCTTATGTTTTGCACTAAATAAACAAATCGTTTATTTACACTGGGAAATATCGTTTCCACTCTAATTTTTTCTACAACAATAACTTAAACCAATTTTTTTAACCAACGTACCTCTTTTATGCTTACAGTGTTTAATTTATGCCCATATTTTTAACAATCCCAAATTTCTTTTAGGCAGTTTCGGTCCTGATGATGCATGTTTTTAAATTTTGGAAGAATGCACTATAACTTATTTTGTAGGCTGATAAACTTGCCATCACTTATAATCTATTGTCAGTAGCCTATTTGGAGTAAGATCAACCAGCAAGTATGTCAATGTTGATCGGGTTACATCTTTATAAGTTTCTATTAAAAACTTTGTATTTTTGTGATACATTTGCCATGTCATGTGGAATATTTAAGAATTATCTTTAGTGATTTTTAAAAATACGATATAGTTTGAATTTAACGAAATATTACGTTAATGTGGGCTTTTGTTAACTTAAAGAAATTTTGAGTAATAAAAATAATACTGATATTTCAATGATGTGACCCTCAACCTTCAACCCAATAATTGCACAACATTTTGGTTCATATCTTAAATTAAGTCATCGATAGTTATTAAATTGTTATTTTTGTAATTTTGGGTGCATCTTCAACGAATTTAATTGTATTTTTTAAATCTTCAACCCAAGTTTGGGGTTTAGAATAGTAATAAGCAGTAATATTTGTAGGTGGCACAAATTCAGTTTTACCTGTTCCACTGGGTCCTACCACAATCAATCGAAAGCAGCTTCAAAATGGAAATAATGGTGATGAGCAATGACTGTTTTCACTAATTCTTCTAATAAATGATTTTAGGTTGGTAACAATTTCGTCTGCTGTAATATTACCAGTTTCATTAATTGCTAAAATTAATGCCATGTTGGGGAAGTTCTAAGTAATGATGACTATAACTAATGACCACAATACTATAACTGAAAATGTAAAGTAATTGTATATATATTTTTTGCCACGGCATGATTTAAAAACACATGTTAGCTTTGCATGATTTAGCTTTCAATAAAGTTGACAAGACACTGAATGATTATTTAATATGCTATACTATTTTATGACTTGCTATTATATAAATAACAAACTGAATTTAACCAGTTTAAATCAGACCATCTTCTTTCCAATTCATTGATACACCAAGAGATATTAACTGCAAGTGGAATGCCATTATGCAGAATTACAAGTGGATCAAATGATGCAATGAACTGTTTGGTTACATTGTTCATATATTTCAGGCATCTCAGAAAAGAAATGGTTTATTACTTGTGATCCATCCCCAGAATCTGGGAGTTCTTGTTAAACTGCAAAGAAAGAGCAGGGTTAAACTTACCCAAGATGTTTAATCCCAGTGTAAAACAATTGTGTACAATTTATGTTTAAAGATTAACATCGGAATAGTATGATGAGTAAGGCGTCGCCTAATTATCACTTTAAAAGGTCTTTGGGCAAAATAAATCTGAGTTAAGAAATAAAAAGCATATGCATAAATTTAGCACTTGGATATGTAAGGTAATGAGTCCCGGGAACAGGCTGGGGAGGTCACAAACGAGGCCGAGCCAAAACAACGCAAAAAAAAGGTTTATTTCCCCAAAACAAGGGTAAACACAAACAACGCGCGCGGGGCTCGCCAACAGGGCAAGAACCCTACAATAACAAAAAAGGGCCCAATAGAGGCAAACACCTGTACTTATGTACAACTTCCGCCTTCGCAACATAAATGCTCCGATATAACGCCGCGAACACGAGCAAACACATCGGCCGATATCCTGACCGAAAGGGGCCGAGGAGCCAGCAACAGCCGTGGCCATGGCTTCTTAAGTAACCAAAACTTATTGGGCCTATGTTGGCTAAATATTAACTTGCCAACGATGTTATATTGGTGCAATGTTAGCATCCAACACTGCCCCAACGTATAAATGTCCCACCTACCAACGTTGGTAGAGGTGAAAGGGCCAACATTGGCCCAATTAATAGTTATTATGTTGCATGGGCGTAGGTATAGGTTTTCCATGGGGGAGGGGGTTTAAATGTCCAACGAGGCACCAACTTAAGGGCAGTGGCCCTCCAAACCTGTGGCAGTAGCGGCCCTGGGGTTCATAACGACAATTATGAAAATTATTGTATTCTAAAAATCGGAAAAAGTGGGAAATTTAGCAAATTTGTCCTCAAAGAATGTGGAAAATTTGTACTCGGAAAACCTTGAGAATTTTGTAAATTTGTATTAGGAAAACGTGGCAAATTTATACTCAAAAAACGTGGAAAATTGCGTAAATTTATTCATGGAAAACGTGGAAACTTTTGCTAATTTGTACTTTGAAAATGAAGAAAATATTGCAAATTTCTAATCGAAAAACGTAGCAAATTCTGATAATTTGTACTTCGAAAAGAGGAAAAATTTTGCAAATTTGTACTAGGAAAACCTAGAGAATTTTGCAAAATGGTACATGAAAAACGTCGAAAATTTTTCTAACTTGTACTCGGAAACGGGGAAAATTTTGCAAATTTCTAATCGAAAAACGTGGAAAATTCTGCTAATTTGTACTCCGAAAACGTGGAAAATGTTGCTAATTTGTACTAGGAAAACCTAGAGAATTTTGCAAATTTGTACTAGGAAAACGTGGCAAATTTTGCAAATTTGTACTCAAAAAACGTGGAAGACTTTTCAATTTATTACTCAGAAATTTGGGCTACTAAAAATTCATTTTGCCATTTCCTAATCATGAAAAAGAAATTGATGGAGAATCAAACCTTTTTACCATGCATGATTTTTCTTAATAGCGAAAAGACTATCTCCCTCTACACTCACCTTCTGTGGTTGAACCACCGATCGATGCTAGACAATAATAGGTCGAGTTGCAATTGAGTCGATTATTATAAGTTTGCAATGGAGTTCATTCTGAAAATGTTCATTGATGTATTATAAATGCGAGCCAAAACATCTAGTGCAATTTAGCTTATTTACAGACGAACCAAGAAATGGGTAATGATTAATTTATATAACATACAACTTGTATATGCTAATCGTAACTTCATCATAATCGCATTTCCTCGCAAATAGCAGTTACAAATGTTCAATGGAATCAAAGTTTGTTACCCGTTTTCCTGCAATAAATCTTCCAACTTGGCGAGAAAAAATAAAGTACGGCAAACAAGATATCCTCGTCGAAGCTTCCATCACTTGCTACAAAATAAAATGCAAAAATAATACTTTCGACAAAATATTAATAAGCAAAAACACCCAGAAGGCTGTGGAAATTTACCTATTAGTCTGATCATCCTCCCTGACTGTATCGGGCAACTTGTTTGCCAGCATAATTTCCTTGATTGGAGCCTCCGAGCTGAACGTCCCGCACGTACACATGTATATGTAGAGCACAGGTTGGCAAGCCACTGCCGAAACATCCCCCAATATTGGATAGTGACCTAACCCATAATGGGGGATGTTGAAAGTTTTGCGCATGCAAAAACCTTTAACACCCCTTCTTAGTGAAATTTTAAACCATATAAAAGTATGGGGGAGGTTTGCATTACCATGGCAACGGATGTGTTTTCAGAGGCAAGAGAAAATAAGGGAGAAAAATAAGGATTCTTTTCGTAAAAATTGGTAAATTTAAAAAGGTGAAATCCAGAATTTTCGAATGCTTGCAAGTTGACTTTCTGGATAACTTTACTGACATTTGCAAAACGATTGAAAGCCATAATTAAGAAAACCAAGAAGCTATTACTAATTATTAAGTTGTACCCTTGAAATTACAAATTTAAAACTTACTACCAAGATGATAAATGAACCCAATTGGCTATGTTGAGGTTAAACTAAAAAATGTGGTGTGTTAATTGTTTTAGTTGGCATTTTCTTTGTGATTATAACGTTTTTCATAGCACAAACAGCTTTGTGCCATAACAATTGAAATGTTAGGGGCAATAATCATATATTATATAATTTTCATATAACGTTTTCCGAGGACAAAATTGCAAAATTTTTCACGTTTTCCGTTGACAAAATTGCAAAATTGTCCACGTTTTTCGAGGACAAAATTGCCGAAGATAAAATTGCAACATTTTTCGACGTTTTCCGAGGACAAAATTGCATAGTTTTCTATGTTTTCCGAGGACGAAAATTGAAAAAACTGTCCGCGTTTTTCGAGGACAAAATTGCAAAATCTTACACGTTTTCCGAGGATAAAATTGCAGAATTTTTCGACGTTTTTCAAGTACAAATTATCAAAATTTGTTCTCTGCAAAGGCTTAGAATTAGTCCTCAAAATCTGTGGAAAAATTTCCAAATTTCTCTGATAGAAAACTGTGGAAAATGTTACAAATCTGTTCTCGAATAGAGTGGACAACGTGGAAAATTTCGCAAATTTATTTCTCGAACAAAGTCGAAAGTCTTGCAAATTTGTCCTCTAAAACTGTTGAAAGTTATGTCAATTTGTAGTGCCATTGCTTTTAAAAGTTTGCAGATGTGCCTCGTTTTAAAATTAGTTTGCAAATAGTTACAAATTAATTTTAAATTTTGACGACGATGAATTTTCCTGACTTTTCCATGTCTGAGGAAACCCTGTTCAAAATAAAGTCCCCCCACTATAAAAACTTTATTTACGCCGTTGTATGGATTAAGCGATAGGTGACGTTTTTTGAAATTAAATTGAAATTTTCAATTTGTTAAAATATGGTAAAAATTGATTTCCCAATGAAAAAGGAGAGGGGGGGACGAAGGGGGGGGGGACTTCCTCACAACTCTTTCCTTATCTAAGTTTTTTTTACGAATTTTAATTCTTTTGAAATTTTAAAAGTTTTTGAAATTATTAATTCACAATTCATATTTAATAAAAAAAAATACGTTAGTTAGGAACATGATTAGCTGGATGTGTTAACTAAATTCATAGTTTTGCTCTAGTTTGCACAAACTGCGTAAGAATCTAGGTGACGCACCAGTCGCCAAAACAAAATGGCGTCATATTCCAATGTGTTTTGGGGTTTCATTTTGGGTGGTGTGCAAGTTTGAATTTTAAATTAAATAAAAGCACGTGACTCATTAACACGTTCATTTTAATACGAATACAATTAAAAAAATGCATTTTAATTAAACAAAATATATTTTCAAATGCATTCCGTGCAGTGTTCAAATTGATTAATATTTTCAAATTTGTTTTGAAAGGCATTTCTCTTTAATGTGGATTTCTCAATAGTTCTAATGTCCAGTTAGGTTTTTAAAGAGCGTCCTGTTCAACAGTATAAAACCGTTGTGAAATAACATTTCTCCACTGAACCAAGGTCTTCAAGTTCAACCATTTTAAAATTTGCCTAAGTTCAGTTACTAGGTAATATTTTTGGGTAACTGGTAATTAGATAAATTTCAAAACTCTATACCAACCATTATAATGCTACTACTACTGTACTGTACATAAAATACTTCCATTTTGAGGAAGAATTCTAACTTTTACCATTCTTTGAATTTTTCGAATTTTCCAAACGTTGATTTTAAATTGTTAAAAAATTAATCCATCCTGATTTTGTTTTTAAATGCGCCAACAATAGCGACCCATTTAACGTTAATAGGTTTGGAGTAAAAAAACAAGTGAAATTCCCAATTCCTGGTTATTTTATTCAATTCTTAAAAAAATGTTTCAATGATAAAGTTAAATTTTATACAAAAATATATTTTTTAAATGTTTTACACGTTTTCCGAGGACAAAATTGCAAAACTGTCCACGTTTTTCGAGGACAAAATTGCCAAATATTCCAAGTTTTCTGAGGATTAAATTGCAAAATTGTTCGACGTTTACCAAGTACAAATTATCAAAATTTATTCTCTGCAAAGGCTTAGAATTTGTCCTCACAATCTGTGGAAAAATTTACAAATTTCTCTTAAAAAATGGGCAAATGTTACAAATCTGTTCTCAAATACAGTTGAAAATCTGTGTTTGGAAAACGTGGAAAATTTCGCAAGAACAGGTCGACCTGTTCCTTTTTAGAGAAGAATTTTTTGAAATTTTCAACATTTATTGAGGGCAAATTGACCAAATTTTCATCTTTTTCAGAATATAAATTTACAAAAATTTTATCATATTCAGAAGATAATTTTCCAACATTTTCAACGTATTCAGAAGACAACTTTACATGATTTTAAACATATTCAGAATATAAATTGGCAAAAATTGCAACCTTTTGCGAAAACAAATTTGAATGTTGTCAACCTTTTCTGAGCAGAAATGTGCATAATTTTGAATATTTGCAGAGGACAATTTTGATAAATGTTCAGCAGTTTTTGGAAACAAAGTCTCAAAAGTTTAAGCATTTTCAGGGGACCAAATTTAAAAAAGTTTCCAAATTTTCCGTTTTGTTGAAATTCGTGAGACCGAATTACGTCCTCCTCCTTTATGAGGTTGGGGGGAGCGTGATTTGTCAGCAAATAAGGAATTGTTGACAGGAATTTACATGTTATTTGCAACAATTTTTTAAATATATTATTCTACATAATGTTCGCCTAACATTAAGCTGAATGCTTTCAAAAGCAACCGAACGTCAAGCTAGAAAAAAACATGTGTTAAGGGTCGTCTCCCCCTTATGTTTACCCCAAAAGCCTCAAAAATGCTTCAAACAGAACTAAAATGCCCAGTTTAAGCATTTCTTACAGTCTTATGTAGTATCTGGAAAAACTGTTTTAAAAATAGCAAAGAATTAATTTTTCTTTTAATTTTATTAAAATAGCTGGTAAATTCATGAAAAAGACATTGTTAAGAAAAATAAATCTATCTTACATATGTATACCATTGAATTTAAATAAAATATTTATTAAAATGAAAAGTCTCAAAAATATGCACAGATAAAATGTCCGAAATAACCAATGCTTGATTAACTACAGTAAATGTGTGATTACATTGTAACAGAATGCCTAAAATAAAGCCAGTAATTCTACCTACAAATGCTTTTAACAGGTTCCTCTCATGCAGACATTTCGTTTTTAATTACCCTGACTTTTCAAGGTTTAAAAAAATTACCCTGACCAATGAAAATGTTAATTGACAATTGGCATTTGACAATTAATGCTATCCGTGAAAACGTACGTATATTTATTTTTCAAAAGTTAATTACTGATGACAATTTTTATGTTTTTTTAAAAATGAACATAGAACATTTTTTAAAAATTACACAAATTAGCATGAAAAAATCGGAAAATTTTAAAATTTTGCATTCGGAAAACTGAAGAAAGTTTTGCAAATTTGTACACGAAAAAAGTAAACATGTTGAACATTTATACTCTAAAAGGTTGAACACATGCTTAGAAGAGGTTGGAAATATTGAAAATTTGTCTTTGGAAAATGAGAACAGTTTACAAATTTGTTATCATAAAAAACGTGGAAAAATTGGCCAATTTGTTTGCGGAAAACGTGAAAAATTGTGCAAACTTGTATTTGGAAAGCATATCAAATTGTGCAAATTTGTCCTTGGAAAACGTGGACAATTTTGCAAATGGTTAGTTGCAATTTGGCCAATGGCTGAGCAATATTGGCCCAACAATTAGTTGTTTGTGCATTTTGTGCATGGTTGGCCCACATTGGACCAACCAATGGGTGCCGATGCATGTATAATGTTTGGATGCCAATGGTTAGCTAACGGTGGCCCAACCAATGGGTGCTAATACATGCCCAATGGTTGGATGCCAATTGTGAGCCCACATTTGCGCAACCGATGGGTTCTAATGCATGCCCAATGGTTGGATGCCAATGGTGAGCCAACGTTGGCCCAACCGACGGGTGCTAATACATGCCCAATGGTTGGATGCAAATAGTGAGCCCACATTATCCCAACCGACGGGTTCTAATGCATGTCTAATGGTTGGATGCCAATGGTGAGCCAACGTTGGCCCAACCGTAGGGTTCTAATGCATTCCAAATGGTTGGATGCCAATGGTGAACCAACGTTGGCCCAATTAACAGGCGACGATGCACGCCCAATGGTTGGGTACCAATGGTGCGCCAACATTGGCCCAACTGACAGGTTCTAATGCATGTCCAATGAATGGATGCCAATGGTGGACCAACGTTGGCCCAACCAACAGGTGACGATGCACGCCCAATGGTTGGGGGCCAATGTTGGGCCAACATTGGCTTAACTGTTAGTTGCCAATGCCATTGCTTTGCCAACCATGCCAACGGTACATATACGTTGGGCCAACGTAGTGTGTTACTTGGGTTGAGGTGCAATCGCCAACTAATGCCAAAATAAGCAGAGCGAAATTTCGGTCAACTGACCCAGGGCGGAGCCCAGCCTAGAGAGAAGAGAGATCGCTCCCGCCCCCCGCCATGCCTTCCCTTTTTAACTCCTTCCCTTGCCTCATTCCACTCCCGGAATGCCAAAGGACCTTGAGTTATATTTCATCCCCTGACCCTTAGCCTCGGCTGTCCTGACACCCCCTCCCCACCGTGCTGCAGCTCAACCTGCGCAAGGCATAAAGAACAAAACAAAAAATCACACAAAATATCACGATGCAAATGAAAGCCATGAGCGGCACACGACACGCGACAAAGGCAAAACAAAAGCGGTTCAAGTCGAGCCAATCGGGGGAAGGGGGGGGGGAAAGAAAGAAATTTCTCTTAGAAATATCCAACAACAACAAAAATCGAGTGCAACATAATCCCATAAACCAATTAACCAAAACACCCATTTACTAAAACATTTTACGCTCCGCCCGCAATCTGCCAAAACACCATGGCGGCCACCAAATCCACAAAACAAGTGGGAAGATTCTGCTTAAACAGAGCTCAGTTGCGCCAAATTTGAACTGGAAAATCCTTCAACAAGTGGTAAGTTATGTAATAAAACAATTAAAAAAGTTGGCAGAAAAGTTGCTATTTCCTCTCACGTATACTAAGCTCGTACGTTTCACGGATGGTCTCCAGGACTTTGTGGCAGTCCATGCCATCTGTGCATCCCTCGAAAGCCTATGGGGATTACTGGGCTGGATTTAAACAGTATATTTTCTTGAAGCTCTCTGGCAGCTGTGCTTGTACTTCCTTATCTCTGCTGACCATTTAGGAGAAATAAGCGGATCTCTGCCTAGATGGACATATTCGCTTAGAGATTGGTGCATTAGCACCATGTTAAAGTCCCTTATCCAAGATGTGTAATTCATCTCATCAAGGAGGGTAATCGCTACCTTCTTCCGCGAGAAAGAAGATACGATGAAGCGGTCTTGCTCAATGATTTTAGGGTAACTGAAATTTATCAACACTGATTACTGAATGAATGAAGCCATCTTCAAGTGGTCGGTAATAAGAAATTAATAAGATAAAACGACGACAACGACCAACAGCAAATTGCTCAGCAACGTTTTGGGACCATGTCCCTTTATTCAAGCTCTAAAAATTAAAAGATTTAAAAATGAATTACAGAAGTACACAACATGTGAAACACTTGCACATTCTAGAAAACAAATATGCACACTGTGCACAGCGAGGAGAACACAATAATGTTAGA
>JAQGAO010003418.1:0-17074 GCA_034697705.1 Ommatoiulus sabulosus | reverse complement strand
GACCTCGACCGGGGAGCGAACCCCGCTAGTTAGGATCGAGAAGCAAGCGCGTAACCCACTCGACCATCGGCGCCGGTCCCCTTTTTATTGCATTTACAATTTCCTATATCAAGTTTATCGAAATGTTGGCTAGTGGCAAATCACTGTCCCATAAATAAAAATAGCCATATAAAGTTGGCCAATAGAAATGGTGTCCAATTACCAATTTATTCAAACCAAAAGAAAAATTACGCTGGTGCAAAGACCTCGATGTACGACATGTTTACAAACTAGTTTTAAGACCTGTTGTTCTTGCATACAGTTGAAATTATTATAGAAATACACTGACGTTATCATAGTCATGATTAACCTCGAGCGTCGTTAAAAAAAAACAATCCCGTATTCCTCCATTTCAGATGCTCTTTGGACAATATCTCGACAATCCCACATTGCTCAATTTCCGACGCACTTTTTGACCATAACTGTCCTCGGCCGTCGTTAAAAACACCCGTAAACATGTAATCCTATCCCCTATTAGGATATTATGATAGCTGGCTTATAAGCCAAACGGACAAGTGCTACTCGGCTGTCGGGCGATATCTCGACCATGAGGTGTCTCAGATGTCGTTAAATCGCTTACCTTGCCGTTCTTATGGATTCGGGCGTCGTTAATAAAGCCAAGCAAACAAGCACCATCTTGTCACTCCGTGCACCCTTTGGCAAACCTGCAGCTTCTTGTTTCCAGCTTTGGGGCGCACAATGAGACTACATGAGCTGATATCAGCATGAATGTCAGTGTGCTTGGTGGCGCCGCTGCATGCGTTATGCTAGGTGAAACATTCCGCGTAAAACCTTCCACATGAGCATTAACAGCATCTCATGATGAGCGCAGGACACGTTTTTACGGTACATAGGCGGCATACAATTGATGGCTACACTTTTGACCAATAGTGATCCGTGTACCACTCTCAGTTTTACAAATCTGCTTTCGGATTTCTTGAGCTTGTAAGCTCAGCCTGTCTCAGCTAAGATTTCTTTGTGTGCGCCCTCATTTAAAAAGCATGCCACATTCTTATCCCGCTTGGTGGCGCTAGTGTAAGTCGAGTGGTAAGCGCCTGCAATAAGCATTCTTTGTGCTCGCACCCAAGGAGTGGATTGGTAAACGTTTTTTGAGCGAGGCATACACTCGCTACCAAAAAATGCACCGAACAAAATGAAAACTATTTCGAACAATAGATGACGTTTACGTGGATTTCCCTACCAAACTCCATTAAAATCCATACATCCGTTACCGTAATTCGGTAACCCATCGTATAAACGTGTTTTTTTTCTTCTATGGTTAACTAGAGACTACTGTATATTAGCTACGAACTGCATAGAAATTACACGAAAATTGCACATGATTAAATCCCACATTCCTAACTTTTAAATTAATTAAAAAACTTTAATATCTTCACCGTATGTTGCGCGTATCGACCCCTAGATGGCGCTTTGTTAAATCCCAATAATTTTTTTTTTTCATTAAAATTTAAAAATTAACGCGTGGAAATTAGACTGTAAAATTTGCATTAATTCCAAGTTGTTTACCTCCGTTATCCGCGAGCGTAAATAAGCAATAAAAATCACACGCCCAAAAATATCTATTTCTAAATCAGCAACAAGTTGCCAGCAGATGTTTAATGCGTGTTTCTTCTCCAGGTGCGAATTCGTTGTTATTTTTTTCAGTAACTCAAGGTCTCGCAAGAGAGAACCAAATACCGATATTAAACTTGTCGCATGTACTTTCATCGCTCGCTGCGAAGGGGAGAAAACAAAAATATTGATCAAATATTTCCGAAGCTAGGGGAACAAAACACGGAGAGGAGGAGAGGGGGAATGATGGATGGTCATTTAGGCCTACTTACATGTTCGCCGTGTTATTGCAATACACATCTAGCTTCCAGATAAGACTACCGTATTAAACACGCCAGAAATAAACGATTCCTCCGAAATAATAATCTTGAAATTTCATATTCTAAATTAATCAAAATCAGCCGAATTCCGACAGTAAACGCCAAGCGCTGATAATAATAAAAAGAACGTTATAGGACGTTCGATCGAATTAAAGCACGAGCCGGGCGTATGTTCTACTTTCCGTAGAACGTATTCAACGCGCTAGCCTTCCGATAAACAAGAAGTAAATGGAGAACGTTCGCTTACCGTGATTTTGGTCGATCAGATGACGGAAATTAGGAACGAAATCTTGGCAAATAATCGCCGAAGAAGAAAGTGATTCAAACGCGGGGCATTAACACCCGACCTCGAGGCCAGACTGCGAGCGATGTTGCTTCTCGGAGCACCCTATAAACACAGACAACGAAAATTGACGGCTGGCTGGGAAATCATCGAGGACAGACAGCGCCATCTAGCGGCTGAAAACGAAAACTCAGGTATGAAGCATGCACGCAGAGTGGCACGCGTGCGTTCATTGGCTTAATACTTAGCCTTGCGTTTTTAAGGAGATATATTCGACAGTCTGCAACGGGTACGTTCATGCGCTCATTCAGTGACTTTTGATTATTTGTTTTATTTGTTTAATAAAACTGCGCACAAAACGTGTAGTTGATAGGAATACAAACGATATTATAAAATTGATGCGATTGAAAACGCAGAATGAGTGAATGACACATGTCGTTCATTCGGTGAGTTTATAGCCGAAGATTGACACACCGACTCTCATTATCTTATTTGAAAGAAGACAACAGAAACGAATTTGATGGCACGGGGTTCCTCCACAAATTTCATTTTCAACTTGAATCCCTGACTTTTCTAGGTTTTTAAACAACTTTCCTTGACCAACGATACTTAAATGTACAGATTTGTAATCGAAAAATTCCGTAAATTTTGAAAATTTGTACTTTGAAAAGATTTGAGCATTTGGACAATTTGTCCTCAGAATCTATTGCAAATTTTTCCTCCTAAATTGTTTCAAATTTTTCGAATCAATATACTCGAAAATAATTGAAAATTTGTACTCTGAAACAGTCAACATTTTGCAAATTTGTCCTGTAAAATTTTTGAAAATTTGCACTTATATTTCTTTAAAAATTTTACAAATTAGATCTGAGATATCCACGTGGAAGCATTAATTTTGGATTGTTAAAACATTAATACGTTGAATTTCCCGGACTTTTACAAAATGATTCATTCTTCCCTGACGTTTTCAAATTCATTCTTCTCTGACTTTTTCAAAATAATTTCATTCTTCCCTTACTTTTCCAGGTTTTTAGGTCTGGTGGTACCCTGTGCGGGACTTCACACAGAAAAAAAATCGGCAAATATCCGTAACAAATCGTAACCGCAAAATTCTGTATGTAAAGAAAAATTGCATTATAAACAAAAACATTTTTTTTAGAATGAATATTCTTATATACTTCAGATTTTCTAATAATATGTCGTCAAGCGATCGATTAAACGAACAAAAAAAACAGTTTTTCTGTTAGTTGTGGTGCATTTTTAATATTCGTATAATCTCACAGTAAACATCCTCGTGAATAAAGTTTGTCACAAAAATGTACAATTTGTAAATAGACAAAAACGATCATTTCGGATATAAACAATACAGCGCGATTTTATGGGATACAATACCAAAAAAAATCACTTCATTTAATTTGCTGAAATGTAAAAGGTATATTCGTGGCAACGTTAAATAAATAAGAAGTAAATGGATTTAGCTGCTGAAAAACAGAATTTTTTTTAAAAAAATGCTGATTTATGCACAAAAAAAGCCGAATATACGCGAAGAAATGTTGATTTTGTGTGAGAAATTTACTTTATTTTGCGCAATTTGGGCAAAAAACTAAAACCGGTCTTCTGAAAACTTTATTTGCGAAAATTATATTTTGCTCGGTATGATTGGGAATATTGTTTTTTTCTTATAAAATTAAACAATTATGGAGAAATTCTTTAATAAAAGCTGAATATCAGCGAAGATATAGTTTTTGCGCGAGAAATATCAGATTTTCTAAAAAGTTTTTAAGAAATTTGGAAAATTTTGATTTTTTATTAAAAAAAAAATATGTAAAATTTCTTTTTTTTGTATAAAAGAAAGCTGTATATCAGCAAAGAAAACTACTTTGTGCAAAAGATAAGAACTGAATTATTCAAAGATTTTTGGGGAATAATATTAACTCCAAATAACTTGGAAAATTTTGATTTATTTTTTATTAAATAAAATACTTATGGAAAAATTCTTTAAAAATCATATTTTCTAATAAGGTTTGAGAAATTAGGAAAATGTTGAGTTTTTATTAAAAAAATATGTAAAATTTCTTTTTTTTTTTATAAAAGAAAGCCTTATATCAGCAAAGAAAACTTGATTTCGAGCTAGAAAAATCTGATTTTGTTCAAAAGACAACTACTGAATTTCTGAAAACTTTTGGGAAATAATATTAACTCCGAAATGTTTACGAAGTATTTTTTTTCCAAAACTTCCCCAAGAAGTATTTCCCATAGAGATACTTTTTGTGGATTTTTTTTAGGAAAAAACAACTCCACAATCTTTTGATGACTTTAAAACTTCACTATCGATTTTTTCATAAAATATTGAAGAAATAAATGTTAGACTCGCCTCAACAGTATTAAGTCTTTCGCAGATTATTCTGTTGAAAATTTTTTAAAAAAATTGCGGAAAATGCTTTCTCCATTAAACGACAAACTGAAATCTGTAAAAAAACGAACATGAAAACAACGAATTAACGAAGAAATTCTGAAAAAAAATAAGATTTTTACGGAAGAAAAAAGTACGGAAATAGCGAATTATCTTATTTTCTGTAAAATATCAATGAAATTAGCAGCGAGATTCTTCCTTCTTTCGATTAAGCCACTCTAGGTGTATTCGTGTATATTCGCGATAAAGTTTCCCCTTTTTTCTGAAAAAAGGAGGACAAATTGTATTTATATAAATATGTGCATCTTCCAATTATTTAGACTCTGATAAATGCGGCTAACTCCTAAATATGTAAACTGTAATAACAAGAAATATATACTGTGTATAATAATCGTACAAAAAAGCCAACAAATTTACATCGATGGACAAATTGCGGTATGAAAATGGGACCAAAACAAAAACTGATCGCAGTCTAAGCAATTTGAAAATTATTGGATAATTCGCGACACAATATTTGAAACATTGTTGCTCGAAATAGGGATGTTTTTTTTAGTTTTTTTTTTGTTTTTTTGCAATTTTGGCAGAAATTCGAGCCGTTGGAAAAACAAAATGGAAATCAAATTTTGAAAAAAAAAAAAAAATACATATATATTTAAGGATGAAACTCGAGAGCAGTTTCACCGAAACTTGGGGGACGTTTTACCGATTCTTTACAACTTTTCCCCAATTTCAATTGCAGTTTTGCTCAGGTTAAACCATGGTTGAACGCAAGCAAAACCGCAGTCTTGCTCGAGTCTAATCGCAGTCTTGCTCTGGTTAATTCTTTATTCAGCTCGAGCAAAACTGCAATTAGACTCGAGTCTAACCGCAGTTTTGCTCAAATTCAACCGTTGTGTTACTCTAACCTAATCACAGTCTTGCTCAAGCTTAACAGTAGTCTGATCTGAAGCAAAATTGAAATTAAGACTCGAGCAGTTAGGTTTGGGTCCAAGTGCAGATTTGATCAAGCTCATCAGCAGTTTTTCCCAAGCCTAACTGTAATTTTGCTACAGTCCAACCTCAGTTTTGTTCAACTTCAGCCACAGTTTTGCTGAAGCTCAACCGCTGTTTTGCCCAAGTTATTTCTTCTGTAAGAATGAGTAACTACTGTGGTCAGCCTGTGGTTAAACCGCAGTCTGACTTCAGCTTATTTTCAATCGGGTTACAAAACAACTTATTGTGATAAGCTGGACTCCTGAAAACGTCAACGTCCAAATTTTCTTGCTCGTTTATAATGATCCTGCCTTTAGAAATCCTTACAAAAACATAAAAACCGTCAAGGCTTTTACTTAAAAAAACAAAATTGCGATCACGTTCTGGAGGGCAGTGGGCTACTGATTGACCCTCAGCTGGTTGGCCGCATCCCGCAGTGTTTTGGCACATGTTCGGACGAGAAAGGCGAGCATGTACTCCTCGAAGACGGTAAGCCGGATCTGCCAGAGGCTCTGCGTCCTGATCAGGTTGTTGAGCACCGTGGCCCTCTCCAGGTCCAGCCACCTCTGGTGGGCCAATTCCTCTTCGGGAGTGGCCGCATCCTGCTGTTGCTTCGCGGAGCCAGCTTCTTCCTTCCGCTGAAAATCCTGCAAATCCGTAGGACCCCAGAGCAAATACTCCAACAGGAGCTTGGCCTGCGACAGAGATGTCGCTCGCTCTTGACGCAGGGTATCGGCGATGAGGCGAAAAGCCTCGCACGAGGGCACCGAAGCTGGAATCTCGCCGGTCCAATCGCCCAACTTAGCCCGGACGTCCAGCAACAGAAGCATGGCGGACAGTGCGCTTTGACACAGGGACAGTTTTTCCTGAGTCTTCTTCTGGAATTTCTCCGACTGCGGCAAGATGACCAGCCTGTAGTTGGAGTCGTTGTGCTTCATGGTCAGCAGGAAGTCGGTGGCCAGCGCGTCCACCTCCTCGATGCCCAGCACCTGAAGGTGCTTTAGGCCGTTGATGAGCTGCAGCAGCACGAAGCAGGTCTCGCGCTCGTACGCCTCTGCGTCCGTCGCGCTCTGGAGGCGCAGAGACTCTGCCACGCTGGCCAGCGTCTCCGCCCGCAAACGGTCGAGAACCCACACCGTGCCTCTTCGGTAGCCCTCTTCAGACGCCTTCGAGTCTCCTTTGGACGAATCCCCCGAGAAAAGGCCAGTGGGAATGACGTCCTCGAACTCCACGATGGGCAGCATGACGCAAGAGTTGCGGGTGACGTGCGAAGCGGCGCAAAGCGGATCCTGGCTCACCTGCATACACACGAACGGAGGAGGAGGAATTTAATCGAATGGTGTTAAGACAGCTAATATATCCTCCTAAAAACGGAAGTACGTTTTGCAATTACCATAAGCGTTAACTCCACATTTTGCTGCCAGGTGGCGCTGTAAAACGCCTTATCGCCCACTACGGTGACCCGCGAATCTTCCGCCAACTTGAAGTCCGACCAATGGAGAGAAGCTTCTTCGAGCATCTTCACCTTCGAGGCGTTGGCTTGCTGCGTCAACGTCACCTTCGTAAGAAAAAATAATTGAAAACTGAAAACTGGACAGAAAAGTTCAAAAGACAGTTGCCAGATTGAGCTCTTACCTGCTCCAGAATCTGCGTCAGCGTCTGATGGTTGGCCGATACGACCGCCCCGTAGTTGTCTTCCAGGTTTTTATGGACGACCGTCTTGGTCTTACGAAGGCTGAGACGACTAGATTTTCTCCTCGGCCAGGCGACGGCGCCGGGAAGATCGCTCTCGTCGGGGTCGCTGGATGCGAAGGGCACCGTAGAACCGCTTTCCGGGGACATTGGCGGCGCCGTCACGGGCATCTTGGCGTAAACCTTCTCCAGGCTGCCTCCCTTCAGAGCGACTCGCTTGTATACCTTGTCGGCGATGCCGGAAGACGCGTTGTCCGCAATGGTTGATGTCGGTTGCGGATCCGTTTTCACGATGCTGGAAGATGTGGAAGACAAGGAATCCAAGTTGATGGAAGAAAATGGAGACTGATCAGATGGGGCGGGAGCCTGGTCGGCGTACAAATCGTCAGAGTCAACGGCTTCGTGCTCCTGCTGCTGGACGGATGGTAGCTGCTCTTCGGTAGGCGCATAGTAAGTGACTTCGGTCTGTGGAGAAAGGGACAATGAACAGACATTATCGTGAATTACTTGAGATAAATCTGCGCTGAAGAGGGCCATAAAATCTGTCGTGAGCTAAAGGTACTGCAAAGTGTTAATTAAATTTCTCAGCTACTGGTGCCTTCCTATCTACGGATAATTGAAAGTCTCGGAACAAATCTGAGACAAAATTCATCTGAAACTATGGAGTAATCCACGGCTAAAATGGATAATCCGCAACAAGCAATTCAAGCCCAGATAATTCCCAAACCCTGACATTACAATATCGTAAAATCCACAGATTTGCAATCCAACCCCGGACAATCCGCAACATTCAAGCCAACCCCGGACAATCCGCAACATTCAATCCAACACCAGACAATCAAACCCACATAATCTCCGAACGATACAATAGAACACTGGATACAACGCAATGGGAAAAGATCGGTTACCTTGCCAGTTCCATGGCCGTTTAGCTGCCTCATCTGCAGTCCGCCAAAGTTTTCTTGCGAGCCCGAAGCGTTGGCTTCTTCGCCATTGGTTATCTCGCAGCCCGAGGATATGTCCATCATGCTGTTGCTCGAGCAACGACCGGGCTTCTTCGGAGCCAACTTATTTCTAACGTCTCCTTCGGAGAAATAAATGGAAAGTGTGCGAAATTGAACGAACAAAGAAAATATTGGGGATTGGTAATGATCAAAACCTTGAATCCAGTTTACGAAATATTGGAGAAACTACGAACTCACGAAGCTTACCGAGATTAGCATACTCCATTCCCACCGAATAAACCGAGTTTCTGTTTTCTTCGTTTTCCACGTTCGTTCCACTCTTGTTTTCTCGGCTCCTCAGTGCGGGTCTCAAAGCTTCTTCTTGGTGGGGCTCCTCCACGACCTACGGAAGCAGAAACCACTTATTAGACATAAAATTTAATATTCTCGATAAGTTTTTATTTCTTAACATTTAAGATGGGAAAAAACCAGGAATTTGGGAGTGTCTGATTTTTGAACGTTACGAGCTTTCGGTTTAATTTAATTACAACCTTCACAATTGAATGAGAGGCTACTAATTTTAAGTCGACGCAACCTAAGTTTTAGAAAACTAAAAAACTGACTGAGTAGCGCTTTAATAAGTCAGTTTGAAAAATTATTACAAAAATATATCGGACGTGGATCTCGATTATGAAACAAATCTCGTCATTTTCGTTTTTAATTTGAAACCCTATTTTATTCGAAAAAAAAAATGTTTGGTTGTTCATCGTCGATCCTATTTTAGTATAATATATCAGTATAAAGCATTAGTCGAAGAAAATTTTCAATCGTGACTAAATGAAGTTTCAAGACCAAAATTGATGACTAAACAGCCGAGGAGAGAGGCTATATTATCGAATTTTTGACAGTTTTGCACCATTTTTAAAAGTTTAGCAGATTTTGTAACAATATGGCTAATTTTCAAAAGTTTGGCGAATTTCTGACAATTTCGCGAATTTTTAGGCATTTTGGAAGATGTTAATGCAGATTGATAATTTTCGACAAAATTTGTAATTTTTTTGCGACAATTGTGCGAATATTTCGAGAATATTGCAAATTCCCGATTCCAGATTTTTCGAGCAGTTTTTTTGTTTTTCGACAATTTGGCAAATGTTTTGACAATTCCCAAATTGTGAAAAAAAACAAGAAATTTTCGAATTTTTTTCCAAATTGCCGAATATTGCAAAAATTGTCGAGAATTCGCAAAATCTATAAAATTAGCAAAATTGTCGTTGACTAATTATCGTTAAACTAAGAGTCATGACTAATTATCGAATAGGAAATATAAAAACGAACAATTTCCAGTTCCTAGCAATTTTTCTTCAATATTCGTTGAAAAAAAAACGCATTTTTTGAAGAAAATAAAATTATTTTATCCCGAAAATCATCTTCGAAATAAAATTTATTAGGACGCCCTATCAAATCGACCGAGATGATAAGAGGCGTAGCAATTTTTACATTTCGGGGTGTTGAACTTTATTGAAAATTACATCGAAATGCCAGAAATAATTTTTAAAATTGGATAGGCGACGTTACGTGAGTTTTTGGTAATGGTAGCCAGGTAGGAATGTGCCGCGCGTTTCGGGACACCCAGTTTAGCATAATTTTCGATTTCCTGGGTGTAATTTCGTCATTTCGTAATTTCATTGGGGGTGTAAGAAAGTCAAATTTAGGCCGCTAAATATTCATGAGCAGCACGGGTGTCGACGATTAAAAAAACCTAAACGCGAAAGGCGCCAATTGGGGCGCAAATCAATATCTTACGGGCGTCCTAGTCAGCGCTTGACCTCTCTTGAGAGGCGGGGGAGGGCGACTGGGTTTGTCCTTTGACCCCGTGCTCTCTTCGGCTGCCTGAGTCGATGATCGGGAGCGAGGAGGAGGTGGAGGCTTGTATTTAGACTGTGCGTAGTCCGCGCAAGATGAATCGAGATCCTACAAAATTTGAAGAAAAGTTCAAAGATTAATATTAAATTTGCACAGAAAAATAATGGGCGAAATCATCTTACTGACCAACACCCCGAGCTTGAAATGAACCGCAAACTAGAAAATCGCCCATAGACCCAATTTAGCACGAGTTGAAGAGTTTCTACCAGAATGTCATATTTGGAAATTTCCTCGAATTTATTTTACAGGGTTCCTCCAAGAATTTCATTTTCTACTGCCAGGTTTTTAAGCAAATTTCCCTGACCAATGACTATGTCAAAATCGTCATATAATGTATGTCGATGTTATCCACAATTTTGCAAAATCGACACGTGACAAAAATTCAATATTTTGAAAAATTTACTCGCGACAATTTTCAAAAGTTTACAAAATTAGCGAGAAAAATACTTGATAATTTCACGAATTTGTATTCGTAAAATGTAGAACATTTGTACTCTGAAAAGGTTGAAAATTTTGTAAATGTTTCCTCAGAAAAAGTTGACAATTTTATAAATTTGTGCCGGAAAAGGTTGGAAATCGTGCAAATTCATATCAAGGAAAGATTGAAAATTTGCAAATCTGTCCTCGAAATTTTCGACAACTGTTGAACGTTTCGCAAATTTATCCTCGGAACAGGTTGAAAACTTTGTAAATCCTCTGAAATTGGTGAAATTTGTATTGGGAACATTTTAAAACATGTGCAAATGGGCCCCCGAGCAAACCACATTTAATCATTAATTTTGAATTCCCCTTAGTTTACAAATAAGTCATTCTTCCATGACTTTTCCAGGTTTTCTAGATCTGGGTGAACCCTGCTTTATTGTATTTTTTCGAAACATTTCTCATAAATACAGTAAATAAACTGTAATTGGAAGATATTTTAATGTAAAAAAAAATTAGGAACTGGGAAGCTTGCATTTTAATATTTACAATTTTAAAAATCCATTTCTAATTCGTAATAAATTTTCAAAAATTTGAGAAAGTGCCCATATATAATTTCAAAATTAAAGGATACCTTTCAAAAATTGCAGGTACTTGAAATTGGTGCGCAAAGATGGAGTCCAAAGAGATAGTGGCTCGGCAGCGCTTTTCTTTTAAAAACTTTTGAAGGCATTTGAAAAGCAGAAATGGGCGACACTTCACTAACCTGCTTTTCGTTCACTGGCTCTGTGCCATGGCCAATGTCCACGGACTCAGCGGGCCCCCGATGGCTGCCGATGGAAGACGTCTTGGAGGAAGATCCCGATCCTTGGTCCGAATTAGGATCAATCACTTCGTTGGTCAGTGCCTCGTTGGCGGCATTGTTGATCAGGTCTATGGGATGCAGTATCTCCAGCTTGGTCCTTCGCTCGTGTTTCGATCCATTGGAATGGTGGTGCAGACCCTTGCCCTTTGACCTGTGGTCATCGCCGTCCTCTTTGCTGCTGCTGCCGAACTTGAGCAATTTCTTGAGCGAGAATTTGCTCTTCTTGAGCTTTCCGTTCTCCCTGAAGAGCGGCGTTTCCTTCTGGTAGTGAAGCCCTATGCTCGTGGAAGAGGGCGTCTTGGAGGGTCCCAAAGAGTAGCTATTCATGCGTCCTGACTGACCATTGAAGGACGAAGAGCCCTCGTTGGGCATCAGTTCGGACGTCCCGTGGTCCACCATTAGCGTCTGCTCCGAGCCTTGCCCGGCGTGATACTGGTCAGTACCGTCGCTAGTTCTGCAAGACAGGATAAAAATGGCTTACCAAATTCTGGACAAAACTAGATTGGTGGCTCAAAACAAGAGAAAATGTTCAAAATGACGAAATCAAAATATCATTAGTTACCTTATCACGTACGAAAGTGGTGTTACAGCATCCTGCGAGCTCTGTTCTGAGCTCCTTCTGGAATCGACGTTGTGGTCTGCGACAGGCTTTTTTTTCAGCTGACCATCAAGTGTATCCGGAGTACGGCCATTGGTCGATCCCGTTGGTGGTCTAGGCGCTTGCCTTTTCGGAGTCCTCTTACCGAAGTCCAATGAACTGTTCAAGGAGGCTACTTTGGACTCGAAGCTGGATGTCTTCCTGATGTCATCGCCATCAATTTTCTGGTAATAAACGGAAACTCTGTCACCTGCGCCAGATTCTGGAGACTCTGCACCACTCTGGATCAACTCGGGGACATCTTCGGTACTCTTTGTTCTAGAATCCTTGTCGCAGAAGCTCTTCGAGTCGTCTGCCAAAGGTTTCCGCTGAATGACCACTGGCTTAACTGGCAACTTAGGCTTAGGCTTGGTCACCGGTCGTGGCTTTTGGTCTGGACTACAGCATTCTGGAGAATGCTCCGGCACCTGAGGGATGCCCTTCAGGATGGCCGTTGAAGAATATGGGTTGGTCAGCGGCGTGGGTGGCAAGGTGGTGAAGTTCAGAGCTGAGTTGCCAGCGGCTGTGCTACCATTGGTGATATAGGATGATGCGTAGTGGCAAGAGTAGTTGACCGCAGCATATTCACGGTTGCGGAACCTGGCCTCAACATCTCTCGGAGCCGGAGAGTGGAACGTTGAGCAAGGACCCAGGTTGGTCCTTGGCAAGGAAGCGTCTTTGGAAGCGTCCGCTTTAGAGGTACCGTGCCCGTTGGTTAGAGTGCTGTTAGTGGAGGGTTGAGAACCTTTGGGCTGGTAAGGGTACCTCTGAGATTCGTCGTTGGAGGACGGAGGAGGGACGGAAGGAATCACTGGAGCATGTTGCAACTTGGCCGTGGAGTAGTCGCTCTTGGCTTTCGCGGCTATGGGCACTATGCCGTACGGAGAGCAATTTCTGTTTCTGCTACCGATAATGGGCTTGGTGGACATCAGCGACGAGTTCTCATCCAACTGGAGCCACGCTTTTGGATCCCCGACAAAGAATGCACCAGCCGGAGGTAGCTTTTCGCTAACAGCTTGCAGTTCGGCTGCAGTGACCGGCTCTTCGTTGAAGAGCTGCTGGGCGGTGGCCCTGTGGGTTACTGGATGTTTCCTGGTGGGGACTGTCACGCTGCCAGCACGGTGTGCCGCAGCGGCGAAGCTCGGATCTGAGACGGCGGTGGTCGGAGTGGGTGCGGTATCTGGTTTCACCACGAAGGTGCCATCGTCCTCTTCAGATTCTTCCGAGGTCAGAAAGCTCATTCTGGTAGGCTCACTATCGGTGCTGAAAAGGCTGTTGATGAAGCACCTGGCATCGCGGGTTGGCTGGTCAGACGGCGAAGATGACAAGGCGTCACTCCCAGAACTATTCCTAGCATCCGGATCATGTTGCGTTGCATCGTTGGTTCGAAAGTGTGCTTTGGCGACTGGGGCACCATTGACTGTCTGCGCTTCAACCGCAAGTTTATCAGAATCCCTCTCCAAAGACACTAAAGTGGTCCGGTCTGGCACCGTATTCCTCGACTCTTGCATCAGCGGCGCGGCATCGCTTCTGTCCGATTCCGCTTTAAACGATCCTTGTACCAGTGACGTACCGCCGGCGCTCCAGTCTGGCGCGTCTTTGTCAGAATCCTTTTCTGGCACCGCGGCAGTGTCCCAGTCCCTTCCTTGAAAAGGCGATGTAGCGGCATTCCAGTCTGCTGCTGCTTTGTCTTTGTCCTTTTCCGGCGTCATGGCATTGTCCCAGTCCCGTTTATGCGATAGAGTGGTTGCAGTACTCCAGTCCGGTGTCGCATCCTCCCACTCGTGCGCCGCACTCTCCGAAGCCCAGCGTAAATCCTCGGTCTCTTCACGCGCCAACTGCTTGTGCTCATGCTTGGTCGGCATGGAGTAGAAGCTCTGCGGGTTGAGCTTGTCGGCAACGGCAGCCGCGGATCCGCCGATCTGCCGGCTAAAGATGGAGGCCGCCGGCTTGCGGCTCTCGCTCAGCAGCAGGTTGGTGTTGTCGGCGTTGTACTCCGTGTTGCGGTCGGTCAGCTCGCAGATCACCTTGTCCTCCTCGGTCAGGTCGTAGTTCTCCAGGGAGTCCACGTCGCTGGGCTCATCGCTGGATTCGTCGTCATCCCAGTTGTAGTCGTTGCCGCCGTAGCCGATGACCTGAGATTCGTCGATGAACACAACACTGCTCCTCCGGCCCGGCTGATTCGAGGCCTTCTTGATGGGTACGCTGACCGGCATCGATGGCTTGTCCTTCAGAATGCCGGGTTTGACAACGCTACCGAGCTTACTCGACTCGTAGCTGAAACTGGTAGCGCCGTTGGTCCCGCTGTCCGCCGGCTTCACCTCCGATCCGTTTGCAATACTCACTTCTTGGACCAAACTGCCATTCTTAGGCATCTGACCAACTTCCCACAAGTGCACACCGCTGGAGCCAATCCTGCGCTGTGGCTGATGTTGCGGAGGCTGATCGCTAACGGAAGTGCCGTTGGAAAACTTACTCTGGGGAAGCCGTAGGCCAGCGTTGTGGCTGTTGTTGTTGTTGCTGATCAGCTTGTTGTTGTTGTTGCCGCAATCCAGGGGGCCATTGGAGTGGTTCATCTCCAGGATGGTCCTCTTGAACGGCACGTAAGGCGCCATCTTGGGGGCAGCGGCCACCAATGGGGGCATCTTGACGTCGTCCGCTCCAGCGCCATTGCTTAGTGCGTGGTCCGAGCGGGCCTTGAAGCAGTTGGAACAGAGGTCCTTGCGCCAGGCATTCTGCACGAACTCGCCGCAAATGGCAGACATGATTGGAAAATCTTGGCTTTCTGCAGAATGGAGTCTCTGACTGCGGTCACTCCCTGCCCTCTTTGGCCATCGGACGTCTCACGGCGGGTTCACGCGGTCGGGTGCAACGGTCACTGAAAATTGCCAATTTTTTTTAAAAGTTTTTATCAGGAAAAACACGTTTCCGAGCATATTACCGCTAATAAGGATTATTTTTACAATTTAGCATGAAAGGTTTTTTAAAATTTTACACATTTGTATTCGAAAAATGTTAATTTTTTTTAAAAAAAAATTTGTACTCTGATAAGGATGTAAATTTTGAAAATTTGCACTCTTTAAATATTGGAAAATTTTCATCGGAAACGGTTCACAATTGTACGAATTCATAAACGAAAACAATTGAAAATTTTGCAAATTTGTGCGCGTAAAACGTGGAAAAATTTTCAAATTTGTGCTCGGAAGACGTGGAACATTTTGCTTATTCGAGCTAGGAAAACGTGGAAAATTTTGCAAATTTGTGCTAGGAAAACGTGGATAATTTTTCAAATTTGTGCTCGGAAAACGTGGAAAATAGTGCAAATTTGAGCTCGGAATACGCAGTCGGTACCTCATAGAAGCATTTATAGTATTTTTGATCGTGACAACATTAATGCGTTGAATTTCATTGACTTTTTCAAACTAAGTAATCCTTCCCTGACTTTCCCTGAAATTTGAAGTTCCCTGACTTTCCAGGTTCGGGGGAACCCTGCTCGGCATTTATTGCATCTCAAATGAAGAAAATTCTTTACTTTTACTATGAAAAACACATTCGCTTATTTTACCGTTAATTTGGGGAAAAAAATATGAACTTTGAGAATTTAAAATTGTTCATGTATTTAAACGTAATTTTTATAATTTTGGCCACTAAATTACTGAAAAATGCCCAATCCCTCTTCAGCTTAAGGGCACCCTGTATATTTAATCCAAGTTAAATTATGTAAATTATTGACTTTTAAATGGGAAAAACATGTTTCCTCGCTTATTATCGTTAGTTAAGATTGTTCTAGTTTCGAAACTTATTGAATCATTTGTGATTTTAACGTAACTTTCTCAAGTTTGCCTATTTTAACTTAGAAAAAATGCATCTATACTCACTTTGAAAATTGCAAACAGTGCACCATGGGCGTCGCCATCTTGGATGATCCTTCGCAGCGCGACCTCATGCCAGTGACAAGTATGATTTATGGAGTGTCACTCGATGTCATTGTATTCGTTAAGTGGACGATGACACTTCGGTTCATCGCCAAAGACTTCGCTCCGATTAAAGGCCAACGCGAACGACCAAAAAATCTGGAGGGAAAAAAATAAAGATAATTATTAAATGATAATCTAACGATTTAATCGTTTAACATAACTGGAGCAAATTAGCGAAGAAAAACTGGATGACGAACAGGAAGCGCTGCCATGTTAACAATGTGACCAGTTTAAAGATTAATGCAACCGGACCCGCCATCTTTTTTTTATTAAAAAATTAATTTCGAAATAACGTTTCGTTAAATTTATCTACGATATCATCGGCGACCGTGAGGTCAAAAGGGGACGATTTTTTCTTTTAATCGGACAAGATTACTTAATAAAAATAAACATTTTTTTCCATAAATTAGACAGCTTTTTATGTACTTAGATGAATAGTAGCCTAATGTTTTTTCTATCAAGCAAAATTTATACCAAGTTATTTTTTTTATAGACTTGTTTCCTTAAATAAATACAAATTTAACTTTAATAAATACAATTTTACCAAATAAAGTATTATTTTTTAATAAACTTATTTACAAGATTGCTTTTTTATTTTATTAATAAAAATAAGATTATAAAGTTTCCTTTTTAAAAACAATTTTACAATTCATAACAAGTACTTTTTCGCAAACAAAAGTACTTTTTCGCAAACGAAAGTAATTTTTAACAAACTAAAGCAATTTTAACAGACCAAAGTAATCTTAACAACATAAAAGTAATTTTTCACAAATAAAAGTACTTTTTTAACAAATAAAAGCAATTTTTAACAAATAAAACAAAATTTAAACCAAAAGTGCGATTCGCATAGCTACAGTCTGAGTGTCCATATAAATTCAAAATTGATGGCTCATTTATCGACGATCTGTATCTATAAAAGGCAAAACGCCTCCATCTTGGTGTCAGCGGGCCATTCCAAAATTGCCCTTTTCCCGTCTTTCGCAAGCCATCTTCTATTTAGCCGTCTGCCTTTTCGGT
>JAQGAO010003417.1:0-17077 GCA_034697705.1 Ommatoiulus sabulosus | reverse complement strand
TTGTTTTCGAAGGAAATTTTTACCAACACACGGGAAAATATCAAGCAATAACATATTTAGAAAGAAGTTTCGGGATATAATTTGCTTCGTGTATGACCAGCTTTAAGGTTTACGACAGTTTGGCAAAATTCGCAATCTTCCTCCTCATTCATTTTATGGAAAATTATCGCTTATGCCCACTGACAGCTACTGTTTAGTGCATATGGTTTTATTTTCTGATTTCTCTTCACATTGCACTCGACAAATACGACGGAACAATAAGTAAAACGATACATTTTTAAACCCAAGGTCTATTAATGAATGGACAAAGCGAGTAAGCTCCCTAATAAGCTTTCTGTTAATAATCGGCTTATGAGCCTGCTTGAGGGGCTTACGGTATCGTCCGACTGCTGTTTATTCAGAGTAAAATTGGCAGAAATAACTAAATGATAGCACGAAAACTACTCGAATATATATATAGAAAGCCTTTAAGCTATATAAAGGCATTAATATTAAATTTCGCAATCTATGAAGTCCTATTTCGGTGAACTTATCCGGATACAATTTCCAAAGCAAATATTGATACTTTACAATACACGGTACGGTGGGAATTCCTTTTAACTTTCAAAAAGCTTTATAGTGGCCCACGTACAAATGGCATATTCTTGTAAATATTAAAAGCCTGCACATCATCCTCGGGACAATACTGACGACCTTCGACAGTATTGTTCAGCAGATACAAGAATGTACGGATTTTATATGGCATATGCAGCATGTACTGTATGTACGTTAAATAACAAAGGACCTAGCGAGCCTCTGCAGTCATAAAAAATCGGAGAAAAGAAAATAAAACCTAAATACAGAATGATTTTTTTTTATAAAAAAATAAAAGCTTAAGGGAGAAAAAATCAACAAAAACGAAAGTAATATTGCTCGTTTCAAAATATTCTCTATATTCTTCTATACTGTACAATTGTATAGTATAGTCATGTATTCTTAATCCTATTTGTTTTTTTTTTGCATGACAAAATTCAATATCACTTCCATAAATTAACTTCCCTATACTTTTTTTTCTTTTATACGACTAAATCACGAATTTCATCTCTGAAGATAAGAATAGCCTAACGCAAAAGTGGCCTTTCTAGTTTCTTAAGGGATTGAACAGATTCGTGTTGTTCAATGCATATTTTCTTCAAATCCTTGTTAAAACTACAGATTATTTCCGACTACACGATACGTGGGTCGATGCCACATGAGATTGATGTTGCATCGTTGATAAACATCATTATTGGATGATCAGAGTATTCTATTTCTTCCCAACCACAGCCTCCCCAGATAAAGCACGCTTTAATTTTGGAAACATGTTAGGAACCCGCCAGAAACTAGTTGTTTGAAACAAAAGGTATATGCATGTGTGTTTTCGACTAACTTCTGAAGCAAAGATTTTTGGAAAAAAGGGGTCAGCATTTGAATGCTGCCATTAATCATGTGTTCATTGTTTCCCTAAAGTGAATGAGAATGTACCTTTTTCAATATTTGATTCTCCATCATCACATTCGTACAAATAATTTGATCACTGTGTCCTTAAACTGATTTGGAACCCCCTCTGCTGGTAAAAATTTGCGACTTTAGTAATCCAGCTTATAATAACTGTTTTGTTCTAAATTTACGAAAGAAATGCAAGCAAATTAACCTTGTGGAGCTTATTAACATTATGTAAAATCACTACACTGTAACTCTTAATTCATTCATGTAAAAAATTTTAAATGTTTAGTTTTGAAATTTGTTTTACAATGTTATCCGTTTTACTTTATTCAGCTCCTGATGAAGGCCTAGTGCCGAAACGTTGAGATGAATTAAAATATTGGTAGAAAATATGCAGAGATCGCATCATATTTATCATATTTCTCCCTACCTATTGATGAAAATGAAATTAATTAACTTCCGAAGGGTCCCAACTACAAGAACGGTAAAGCCTTACCGCGCCATCTAGTGACAACAACGGAAATCATTTTTTGCTTCCCAATTTGGCCAACAACGGAAGTTCATTTTCTGCTTCCCAATTTGGCCAACCTCCGATGGTCATTTGTTGACTGCTGGCCACGCTGTTATGTCAGCTAAAAGCTAAACCGAAGGAATCCAGCTTCTTGATAGAGAAAAACGTATTTGTCTAGTAGATTTGGATGGAAGAAAGGGGAATGCGAACGGCGGGAGGGACAAGGACCTAAAGAAGCTTTCAAAAGCAATCAGAATGTTAAGCCAAAGGGTCGACGTCAGCGTAGATTGTCATTTGCACGGCACTTTCAACGGACCATAATGGTCGAAAAGCCATGCAGGGAGCCACACATGGAGAGATTATGGAAGCGCCACAGGTGGATCCACTAGCGCAATTCCGCGTGACAGGTAGAAAGAGAGAGAGGGAGCAAAAGAAGAGGTTTAACAATGAGCAAAAGTGATATTCAACGAGAATGGCAGCGGATTGAATCGCGCAGGAAAAAGGACAGGAAGGGAGCAAGCGCATCGACAAAGAGCAGAATGGCGACATGGGCAAATTGACGGTAGGAGAAAAACAGCAAAGTCACGAGAAATAAAAAAAAGGGAAAAGTGCGTGCAACTGCGCAACATTTTCAGCCAAGAATTGTATTGAAACAAAAAAAAGCATTTGCTCCGAGGTACAATAAAATGATTATTTATTCGAAAAAGAAAACGTATATGCAGATGCAATTGTCACTTGAGGCCATAATTAAGCAACTCGACTGAAAATGTAGAATCAAGAGTTAACAGGGTTGAAATAAAAGCGCTTGCCTTGTCGAAGTTACTGCACATGTTGAAGCAAATAGCGTTCGCTATTAATTAAAGGTTGAATTGTGAGGATAAAAGGATTGAATGAAACATTGGATAATATAACATCTGCTCTTGCACCGAGATAAACGTTGGAGTGAAACTATTACTTTAAAAAGTACTACAGTACTGTTGCAGAAATACAGTGGAACCTCATTACGAACAAATCGCTTTATACGAATTTTTGATAAATAGTAAGAACTCATTTCCAGTTCCCGTCCTAGGTTATGGACGGATAATGTTAATTTCTTCGTTTAAAACCGAATTCCGAGTTCAGATTTTACAATTTTTCAACTAAAACTAATGCATTTTCGAGTTCCCAAACATAACAGGAAATTAATTGATAAAAATGGCAGCACATTCCCATTCATACATGTACGTGGGGTAGGATTTCAATCCAAACTTCGATAGAACTTTGGATTTCAATCCAAACTTCGATAGAACTTTGGATTTCAATCCAAACTTTGATAGAACTTCAGTTATTGCTGAAGTCATGTTTTGTCTGAATTCTGATTTGTTTGAAAATGTCACGTTCCTTAAGATTCGTCTTAACGAGGTTCGACTGTATACGTTTCGAGTTAATGGCTATAGAACAACATCTTCTGATTTTAAGTCAAGGAGCAGAGATGAAAACATGCGTCCCTTAATGGTGGATGGAGATTATATGGAATTACTCCCGAGTTGAATGACTAGAGCTAATGAGCAATCAGACAGATTGCAATTTTTATTCATATATCAATTTGAAGCTGACGTTCGAATAACGCGAGTTGAAGTGAATTATACATTTTAATTTCTATTCGACAAATTGCGTCGACTCGAGACTACGCTGTATAGAGCCCGATCACGTCCAAGTTGCGTTGATTTAATTTATCTTCGCGAAAGCAAGGCTGGAAAATCGCAATCAGCTTCATTGAAGTTGTCAACGTCGAAATGATTGCAATTTGCATAATTTCAAAAGTTCTGCGTAAATCCCAACTGATTTTTTTTCACAACATGCTTAAAAATGAGATGCAATCAACAAATGCAAGGCGGTTGTCAGTGTGTGTACTAGACGAGCTATAATTAATTAATTTATCCTAAAAGGGCACAAGAGCACTGGTAAACATTTGCTAGCTGCATTGGTAAACATGCATTTTGCGAATCAGGCAAACCGCACAATTTCGGAATCTTAACAACGCTGCGGGCAAAGGACGTTATAACTTGGCGACGTAGGGTAGCGTAAGTAGTTACCCAACCGTGCATGTTTAAGCATTTATGTAAACTACATGTAGTTGATGCTTCCAGTAATCTAGTTGAAACAACAAGATGCAGGTTTAGAGTAAATAAAGTTGCGTATACAGTATATATTTCGATGAAATAGCGGGGACGGCTTCCCAAAACCCAGTTGTTATTAAAATTCGTGCGTCTAATTGCTAGCTGCATTTCCCCGCCGGATATAAGAACGGCACGCATAGTCGCTGGAATTGCCACGAGAGCGATATTTTCATGGCATCAAATGAAAAATTGGTGGAAAAATAGGGTCAATTTGCGAGCGCGGAACTGAAACGGTAATGTAGGTGAGCATTTTCTTAGTCGCTGACGAAAAACAGCGAAATCTCCGGAGACAGCCTATATTGATTGCACCAGCGTCATCAAAATGGATAAGCTTTTTAATTCGCATTTCTTAGCTTCTAACGCATGGACCGTCTTCTCCGACATTCCCCAGAGTTATTGTAAATGGATATTGAGCAATGGAGCTCGTATAGGGGCCTCGACACGACAGAATTTGTCACGTTAACAACGACGGCAGGCGATGATTAAATAGAAAACAGAAACGAGAACAGCAAGATTTATCTGCACTCGGCGAACGAATTATTTCCAACAATACCACAGACGAGATAACGTTTTTTTATATTTTCGACAACAATAGGATAATGCGGCTCATCTATTCAATCCTCGAACACAGAACGATATGACAGAAGCCTGGGGAAACTCCCTATTTTTTTTATTGTTATAAGCAGGTTAACAGATTTTTTTCCATTTGGTTACACGAACAGAATCGAAGACGAGCTCCAATATCGCGTTATGGGGCAAAAACTTCAGAAAATTTCTAAAGAAAATATATTACCGCAAACTCATGCATGCTCAAGACATCGAGCTGCCAAGTGACGTAATTTGCAGAGGAACGAAATTTTTGTTTCCATCTGAAGCAAATGCTTCTCTGTGACTGACAAATGCTTTGCATTACCCAACTGCAACATCATGATGGAATTATGATAAAATGTACAGAAATTCTACAGAACGAGTCCTAGCGGTTTACACCATTGGTCAATTCTGAATTCTTGGGGGGTTCGATAATGAAATATCGGAAACAACGCATCAGCGCGAGAATCTAAAAATATATAGTGAATAATAACGATCTCGAATAAGACAGCAAATTCCATGAGATGAGCAGCATGCATTTCTCCTCCTTTCGCAGTTTATAGTTTACGTCACTTAAAACAAATGAAATTCCACCTGTCAGCTGCTCGTGGTAAAACGCTTCAATTTGTCACCGAAGCTTCAAAACATGAGTGAAAAAAATCCGCGAAGACGGATATGAAACATTCATGCACCGTTATGTATGCGGGTACTCAAGAAGTAAAATTCAACACTGAAATCTCCGTTATCAATGACAGGGAGCGTTCAATACAGGCCACTTGATGTACATGTACATATACTTTCATGTTTATCCTTACACTTTGTAATTTTTAGGCCAATCAAAATACCGTATATAATAATGGCTGCAACAACTGTAATTATCCTGCATTATCCAGCTAATTCGCGAAGCAAAATGGGAAGAAATGTACTTAATGTAATTATGAACTTTTCTTTTAAATAGGAAAATTAAAATGGATTAGAGCCCGTTAAAACCAGTTTTATTATCGGAATGCAATAACGAAAACCCATGTATTGTAGCAGGACAATGCCACGTGTTACGTCGCTGTTTGTATGCTGCTATAAACCTCGCTCTCAGGGGACGAAAATGTCCAATTTAAAACAATTTATTACGCAATTCACGCACATAATCGGTCGCATTATAGTCATTGTCCGAAAGTGTAATACGTGTTATGATGTCTCTACACTGCGGATTTTAACTAATCATGACTGGTCAACGTAAAGCAAAATTGCATCGAGCCAACATGTGATGCACGCTAACAATGTAGTAAATATGAAATTAAAAGCACATATGATCTTGTTTGCGCCACTCCATGGTCAATCACCCTGTGCAAATTAGTAGTTGCTGTGATTAACAAGTCACTAGCACTGATAAACTTACAAACATTGTATACAGGATGTACAAATAAAGTCAAATAACGAAATACAGTACATGACACCCATATGCACATGTATTCTACCTGTATATATAATATAAAATACATGCATTCAGCCAGAAGCTTCTTACCTTGCACTTTGGCAGTCGTGAATGCATACATAAGTGCATGAAGGAATGCATAATTGGTCGTAAAACGTCGATAGTCATAAATGGATTACTTTAAATCAATAATGGTGTTGACTTTGAGGAGTGACTTCATGAATGCAAAAGTGCTAGCTTTAAAGCTAATGTCAAGAGTACCCTTACCGCATTTTAGCAATGAACATACAGTACGTGTATACGAAAAACATCAAAAGTTAAACTGATTAAATCTAACTAATATCCAGCTGCACAAATGCAAGGCGAACATTTTGCATCTCACGAGTAAGGCAGCGGCAACGCTACGCGGTAATAAGCTCATTTAAAGTTCGAGGAAATAAAACGCACTCAAAAGGTATATAGCAGCGCGCATGCGAAATTGCCATGGCGCAAGGCTAGTTGGAAACATCCCTACATAAAAATAAACATTCGGAAGAAAATCAATAACCACATCTTCACTCGCATTGATGTATCTACACGACTGAGTCACGAACTCATCAAATTTTCAAATGCTAATGTGGGTCACGAATCTATCATTTGATTGATGCTGCGTTTGAAAGCAACTTTGAAAGCAAGATTATATATTAAACAGAAAATGAGTAACTTTTTTAATTCAATTCTTAATACTAATTTTATCTTCAAGCCTCCTAGTGATCCAAATCCAAAAAGCAGTGATCCAAAAAGCAGTTGTGACCCAGCGAGATACAAACGCCACATATCGACTCTCCACCTCGTGGCATATTCTATCTAGTAAGCAAAAAAATTGGATAAGAATCTGGGAGTTTAAATTCCCGTGTAAAATTTCATGTAACAAACATTCCATAAAAGAAAAAGAAAAAAGATTATATAACCTCGACAGATATTTTGGATTTACCTTGTGCACTCATGTTTCATGTTGAACAAAGGAATTGTCGAATATACTGTAGAAATCAACTCGAACTAGTTTGTTTGGAACTAAAGTTTTGACTTCACCGCATAAAATCCGTAGTATACATGTAATGTACTATACCAAATCCTGGCTTCACCTGTCTGTGTGATAAGGTGGTGTAGAATGCTTAATTCCCTAACTTCATCGGATTTATCTGTATAGTGTCGGCCATGTTGTTTTTCCTTATAACCCGAGGTTAATTAACCCTGCCTACTGGCTGGGTTAACCTTTCTTTTCATTTTTTCCCTAACCCGTTCTTGTGCAATATACAACGGTGGGTTAACCTATAGAGTTACCCAGTAGGTTAACCCTAGGTTATTCTTAACCTCTGTTGATGCAACCGGCCCTAAAAAATTAACATTGATTATTATCATCTCTTTAAACCTTATTTGTTCAAATTTTCCAACTTAAGTACACCGAAGTTATCAACAGACTTTTCACTATATAAGAATCAATTTGTCAAGGAGGATGAAGCATTTTTCCATCAGTAATTAAGCAGACCTTATATTTATGCACAAAGCATAAGCTGGAAATCAATACTTAGCTGAACATAATTGACTCCGAATCAGAAAAGAAGAACATTCGTGCAACGTCTGGGGACACATTTCGATTGAACAAGAATATTTGCGCATCTTTCATGCAACAATGGACATTTTATTTTCTCGGGTTGCATGAAAGATGGCGCGATAAGCTAGTCAATTTCGCTGACAAATGGACCAGTAAAGAAGCAGAAAATGCAACCTGAGGTCCTTTTAGCGTCCCTTTTCTCTTTTCTAGCAAAATCCGGGCCACGAATCGAGCAAGATTGCACGAGTGGAAGACGAGATCATAATAAATGTCATTCAAAGCCATCACGTACAATTTCATGATATCAGAGTTCAATTTCCAAAAGGCCTCATACCGAGCTTTATGGAAGCCAACAACTACATATACGAGAAAACTGAATACATTTGATAAAAAGATGCCACGTGCGCAGCACGGTGAAATACCATACCAAAGCAAAGAAACGAGATTGATTGCCTTTTTAAATGAGATTAGCATTGAGCTAGTCTACCAGAGCCTGAAAATCAAAATATCTTTTAAAAAAAGGGAAGATATTTTGTACTTTATCCTTTTCCAAAAAAGATGCATCCCGTTTTCAGTTTATATAGTCCAAGATATCGATAATGGTTTTGCCTTGAGCTCAAGTTTTCTGACATAGTACATACAGGTACAACATGTAAAACACTTTCATTTAAAAATAAAATTTCCTTCATATAAAAAATCTGTGGGTTTTTTTGTTTTTGTTTTCAAACGGTACCCATTTTAAGGATGCATAGTAAGTACTGTATTAATTGGTACCTACATGATCTTGCTTAAAAAAGGTAGAAATTATTCACGATCATTAATCTTATTTTAATAAATTTATCCTATACATACCATAAACGTACTACAATAAACAATCACGTCCAAAAGCTTAGCATACATAAGTGTCCAATATTCACAAGTGTATAAATCATACTTAGCTTTTGGACATTGAGTGTATAAAGTATAATAAAGCAATGTACACAGCTACAAATGTTTTGCATAGTTGCTTATACTGCACTGCTGCAGTGATGATGTGTTCATTACAAGTTTACATATTTTATGAACGCTATGCTGCCTAACTTCCGGTATCCAATGAATTCCACGCGAATAATTTATCTCCCTACTCCGCCGCGAGAAACGAAAGCCTGCAGAAAAAAAAGGTCCAGCCGATAAGTGGCGCCGCCTGAAAGACGCACGTAGAAAAAGAACCGCACCAACTCTAGCATATTTTCTTCTCCGAATTTTTACTCAAAAGGGCGATGTTCTCCTGTTTTCATTCGCCTTTTTTGCTGACGTCACACGATTGTACGGCCGATTTACGGTGCAAAATGGGCGCTAGAGCCCGGTTGGGTCTTAAATCTTAAAAGTTTACTCTGGAAATCGTTAAAAATTGTCGATTCAGCAACCGTCGGCGCAAAAAGCAAATATATGGTAATTTATGACGACTATATATGAAACCTCGCGTTGAGTAGCTGAGAATAGGGCGATGATTACATTTTAAGGTAGGAGTAGGAGAAGAAGAGGCAAGAAGCGAGAAAAAGCGAGTGCTATATTATCGAACGAGGCGAGCCACAGCGCCATAGGCAGTGTTCGAGGTGGGATGGGGGTTGCTTCGATCACATCCTATTGTAAAACGTCAATAATGCAGCGCGATTTGCCAAAAAGGCTGCAATTTTACACTCGACTGAAGCAAAATAGCCCGAGCCTATAGTTTTTCCCCGTATCGCAATTTGCGGGGCTGCGAGCACGGATTTGCGTTCGGCGCCTACAATTTTATAATGCCAAAGAAATGGATCATCATGCTAGATATTTAAATTGCATCCAACACGCAAATGCCGAAGGGTTGACAAAGAACGAGCAGAAACTTAGACGTGTGACACGACGCCAAACAGGAACACACCTTATCGGAAAATGCCTATATGTTGCTGCAGTGCACCTTCATTAAAAACAAGCTGCAGATATCTTGTACATGTACAGACCTGAAAATGGGCTCTGCAAAATTGCGTTTAATTAAGCTTAATTCGTTAAAAAGAGGAGTTTCGACAGATGACAGGAGAAAGCAGTGATTTTATCTTCATTCTTCACATTTCAACGCAGGAAATGCGTCGCAACTAACGCCTAAAAGTAAACTCAAAATGGCTTGCAATTCATACTGCATGGGGAAAGTAAACTACAGCAGTGTAAAAAAAATTATATTTCTTGACGACATGTCGTTTAGGTGATTTCACATTTCTGAGTATGAAAATTATAACTACAATTGCGTATGCCAAATGTCTCTCTCATGCTACTAATTGCCAGCATCATGCATGTAATGTTTATTTTGAAGTTAAGACAACTTAAAGAGCAGATGACGGGCAGCTTAAACATTACCCCTCTTACCGGGCATGTTGTCCTGTGTAATGTTGTGCATGGGCAATTTGAAAAGTAAAAATAAATGCTAATCATTGCGTTAGTCATCTATTTACAATATTTGTGGTACGTTCGATATATAAAATGATATTCTGTAAAATACATTGTGCCTCGCTGTTTTATATGGTTCACAAATATGGCGACACGCGCGTTTGTCTCTACATCGATTCAAAACAAAAAATTTGCAATAACTTCGTACCCAATATTAAGTCTCATTATGACATTGAAGTCTTCAACAATCGCGCCAAAAATCCATATCCCTCAACTGTAAATAACAATCGCCTATATGTAGGCCTAAATGTATATTTAGTGGAAACCCGTGGAAATGCTGATGCGATGAGGTACTGTTCTAAATGCCGTAAGCAAGATGTCAACGAACCCCTGATTGCATTATTATGACAAAAAACGGGCGGCTATAAGGAATTAAAACGATCAAACATGAGCTGGAAAAAAATTAAATTAAGCACACTAATGAAACTGGGCCAGCATCATGCTAATCCATGGCATGCACACCGAGCTTGATGAATCATTAGTTTGCCTGCTATATTCGCGGCAATTCCACGCATCTCAGTAATTATCCGACATCAGATATTCGTTCCATTTTCGCCAATTTAACGATTTTAATTAAAACTGGATGTTTTATACGGATCGTCGCTAGCGTCGCGTCGATAGCGATGGTAGTTGCGCTGGAAACGGAAGTCGGCATTAAAAACTTTTTCGATGCAGGCACGGCAATATTAAGATTGTTTCAATATGAAAATACCTGTCCCCACTCATTTTTTTTTTTAGAATTTCGCGAAATTAATTTCTACAGCTGTTCATGCAAAAGTATTTAACGTTCTCGTTTATTTAAAAATAATCTGCAATTAAAGAAGTAATTCAAGCATCATTTCATTTCACATGACAATGTTGCTTCAGCACTTTATTGCTGCTTGCAAACCGCAAGAGATTTAGCTACAGCCTTGCCTGCATGCAGTCTTCCAAACTGAAAAATTAGATAGGGTACGATCACGTCGAATGCTTATTGCAGACGCTTACCACTAAGCGTACATTTACATGTACAAGGTAGGCCGATTTTTAGGCCTAAATGAGGGCCGTAAGCTGACGGCTACAGAATTCGAATGTTCCCGAATATTACAATTCGATTTCCATCTCATCAAGTTCAGTCCATAAATTATATAGTATTTTTGTTTGTTGTTTGATCCAAAAACTTGTAGTTGTACGCTTAGCGGTAAGCGTTTGCAATAACCATTCGACGTGATCGTACCCATAGATACCTAATCTTTTTGTTTTAAAGAACTTAAACCTTGAACATAATACCACATTTCTCTAGTTGTCAACATCTTGTCAGGCAATTGTTTAGGCTTTGAACATTCCCTGGTAACTTTAAAAGATGGTCAATAAATGTAGATCGATTCTTAGGAAAATATACTCCGATGTTCTGTTCTCTTTTATTGAGGATTTTTCTCACAGTTTCTCAAATTCCTAATTACAGTATGTGCAGATTTATTTCAATCATCCAACTACAGCCTGGAGTCTTTGATAGAATCAAACAAAACTTAGAAGTTTAATCACAGTGGTTTAATTTCAGTTTTTTTTTCTGGAATGGCTGCACCTGCCAATTCATGTGCACTGACATATGTGGATTCGCACATGCTGTTATACACGACACAAACACTGCCTGGCGTAAAATCTAACTTCAATCAGGGAATTAATTCCGTTCGACAAGTCATATTATAGTAACACTCCATGAAGTCAACATATCAAGCCTAAATGCATGGAGCGCCATAGTTCTGCCCATCGCTTCTGGCACAGATGGCGCTGCAGATCGCCCTATACCTTGCATTTCGGACAAAAGAACGGAGCAATCTGAAAGCGAATATTAAAGGAGATGTAGCGAGGAACGAGGAAAGTCCCTAAAGTGAAATGCTGCATTGACAACCAGTTTCGTCCCATGACACTACATCCATCATCTTTTTAACACCTTATTAGGTCCTTCCTCTTGGCATACTTGTGCTGTTCAAAACTGGGTAAAAGCTTCCATTTTTTCCCGTTTTACGGCGGCGTAATGGAAATACTGAGGAAGGAGTAAGCCGGAGCGCCTTAGCAGAGGCGCGTATTGATCCCACTGCTGAAAAATGAAGCTGCGGGGCGCGATCTCTCGTGCGCTGACGATTCTCGCGAGGTGGCACAAAACGTGAAAAATCTGAAGTCGTGCGGGAGGATAATAAAGAAAAGTCGATGTGTTTAGCCACTCGTACCGTAACTCTGGGATGTGTTGGCAATTTTCTGATAAGCTTCCAACAGAGAAGATCCAGAGAAGGAAATGGAAGTCTTATCTGGTTGGTCGCTCCCCCGGGCCTCAGGCGTTGCGAGGTCCCACGCAGGGTTTTGCATTGGGAACTTCACTGGATGGGTCCCCCTTCCATCACATTTACCACCTCGTGCACCGGAAATCAGATAGCAACAGTTGGAGAGCTACTGCGTGTCCAAGACACGCTCAAACGTCAGGTCTGAGAGGACCTGAAACGATTTCAGGAAGGAAAACCTGGTGGCGAAAGACAACAGTATCTGTGGATGGAGTATACGCAGGAACTTTGGCACAATCCTAAACTTCAACCTGATTTTAGGAACGGATACCATTACTTTTGTTTGCTACATTCTCAATTAAACGAGATGGTATCAAACTGGGCCAAGGTTTTGATCAACAGCAAAAGCGAAGGTAGATGAAAGGGGATGAAATAATGCATGTACTACCGACCAAGCAAAGTGAAACATTAAAACAAAACTTCTCAGCAATGCATAATTTTGCAAAACATCTTTGTTTTTGGTGAAGCTCTGAATGAAAATAAAATAGGTAAAATAAATTCTAGAAAAATAACAAAGCTGCATGGACACGTGTGAAAAACATAACATCGCATTATCGCAAATCCACTTCCAAAGTGACACAACTGGGATTTTCATATTTTGAGATAAAGCAAGTTTTGATGCATGTTAATGGGTAGTACTGCTTGAAAACATAGTGGCACTTAACTGCTTAGCTGAAACTATGGTAGGGTATAAGATGTGTCAATCTAATCTTTTTGAGTATGTCACTTCTGAAGCAATGCAACGCACGAAGTCTCGCCTTCCTCTTTAAAGAGATAAAAGGTGTTTACTGGTGTTTAATTCGTAAAGTTCATAGGCAGTTACATGAATGACCACTGACATTTTCAAGACCATCTCACTAACTTTCACCGCACAAACATATATGAAGCACGCTCCCATGAATCTATGAAAATCGATTAGTATATACCAAGTAATGAGATGTTAAGATAGCCTCCAAATCTACTCTGCAAAAGAGAGGAAAGCATTAAATGTGAGCAACCGGAAAAATCCATTGTCATACCGCACTGTATACACGCATCGGTCAAATATGCAGCTGCTATTTGGGGTATAAGAAGCATCCTTAAAACACAGACATGATGGGGTTTTAGAGCATGATTAAGTTTCTTCATACTACCAATTACGTGGGCAAGGCGATTAGAAAGATTATGGGAGGAAAGGGAAAAAATGCAATTACGAGTCTATGAAAATTAATTGCAAATTGATGGGAGTCTTACTCCATCCGAAATGCCCCACAAGATAAAAGTGACAGCAGGATTAATGATTACATTCGCATTTGAGGCTCATCTGGGCAATCAGCGTTGAAGAAAAAAAGACGACATGGTTGACAACTTGAATGGAGATAATCAGGTATATTCATTCAATTTATCGAGGAAACCAAGTTATAATCCAATACATGTACGACTGTCTATATCATATAGATTCTTTTCGAAGCAGCGTTGTTGATTAAATGCATTTCTTTCTCATCGTAGAATAATCAATACGTTTCGTTGCACATGTACATGTCCATGGAGTGTGTGGTATTCCAAGACTTCAAAATTGTGGGTTAAATTAGATCGAGATTTTTCAGATTTAAGCCGAAGCAATTTTTTTTTTAAATTGGTAAAAAATTTAGCATTACATATATTTCATTTTATGTTTGTTTCAACTTGCAGATAGTCAAGGAAATAAATTTTGTCACTTTTGAATTACTTTTGTCCGATGAAATTTTCGACTTGGGTCACTTTTAAATTACATTTGTAATATTCTCATAAGCTTTTACTGTCGGCAAGGCTTTCCTCACATTTTTTGAATTCAAATAAAAATTTATTGAATGAAAACAAGAAAATTGGATGAGGAAAAAAACCGATATCAATTCCCAACAAATTAGTAATCATTGTTTAACCAAACTTTTAAGAAAGTATAAAAAAGAGCCAAAATCATCCAATAAAAATAATTATAAATATAAATTCCCATAAAACAACAATCATATCATTAAAAATATAACAACAGCAGCTGATTTGACCCTAAAAAATAAAAAGCAAGCATCTTATAGAGTCAATACGTGAAAAAAAGACCATGCACTCGAAACCTTGAATTTTTCAGACGAGATTCGATTGTGATGGTTCGACACAAACAGATGTCTGTTTTTGCATAAAACAGAGATCATTTCGCTCCACTTAATACCATCATAAACCAGAAATGTACATTTTTTGTTGTGTCACTTCATACGTGGCGTTTAGATATGAGAGCCGAGACATGAATACGACAGCCTTTAGTTTCTTCGATCAGCAAAGCAGCACAGAGTCACGATAAAAGATGGTCAATTCCAGGTTTTTATGTAACCTAAGAAATCCCTTCGAAATCTGCTTGTACTTTGAGCAAGAAACTTCCAAAACTTTTCACGCACCACATGGTGGGCAGCGATTTTTTTGTCTTCTGATTGGTAGCCACTGGCAAGCATATCCCCACGACCGCTCAGACTTTCTTAAAATTGGCTGATTGAAAGTTATTGAAGAAAGCTGGGACCAGCGTTGCGTGGGAGTAGCCCTAGCAGATGGGGGGTGGGGGAAGGGGGAAAAAAGATGCTTCAACACATCCAACATGACAAAACCCGAACGTGACGAGAAAGAATTAGAGTAGCCCACAGGAGAAAAGGCGAGTAATTTTAGCACGGTGACGTGCCACGGATACGCAATTGAAGAAAAGGCAGTCTATAAGCTGGCGTATATTCTCATATATAGGGTACGCCAGGGCGATGGGATAGGCTTTTTTTTGAAAAATGCTTCCGTATCAGTTATGTAAATACGGTTAAGGGTGATCTCGAGTGTAAAGTTGATTCTTCTCGAAGTGATGTTCGTGTGTCGATTAGGAAATAAGGGCCGGCGCGAAGAGGGTAGGGGGCGACACGAGCGCAAGAAAACGATAAGAAGATTCAAAATTCGCCATGAAAATGTGCGGAAACCCCATGTTCGCATCTGAGCCTGACATCCAATCGATGCTAATTCTATTCCCACGGAGTGTACAACAAATAGAAGCTGGCGTAAGTAGGCCCCGAAGAAAAATCAAACTTTTGCTCGAAGAAAAACATAACTTTTTACCCGTGTAATTTCCTTTTGCGGAATTTACGTCAGAAATAGAGACGAGAATGTTCCGCGAGTAATTGGCACTTTTGCGAGGACACCGTATAAATGCAAAAAAAAAAATTAAGTCAGACTTTCATAGCAGAGATAGCGAAATAAAAGACTAGAAATCAATGCCAGCTAGGCTGAAAGCATTGGTTTTTCTTCGTTTTGCGCTATTGAAATGCGATGGACTGAATACGTCCTCGCTACGAAAAAAAACATCATCCGAAGACATTTTGAATTTCAAACGTGATGTCAACAATTTAATAAAAAATGTACGTCAGCGCTGTGCGTGACATAAAAGAGCTCACCGGCATGCTTTTCGACAGTAATCAACCAGCCGAAACCCTTCCCAAATACCCTTTTAAAACATAGGCTCATAGCCGTAAAAAACGTGGAAATAATAAAGTTCGGATCTCACAAACATTAGATGGAGCTATAGAACTATTTTCTAACTCCTTAATGAGTTAATAAAAGCGAGAAATGAATGAAATGTCAAACGAACATGTGCAAAAAATAGCGCACGAATGAATTTTATTACGATTCATATGCGTACATATACAGAAAATGTAGATCTCTGGCTTCCGGATTTAGAAATTGTATATCAGATGGAAACATTTAGAATAAAATGATTCAAGATACACACATACTGTACATAGTATAAATCCCATCAGTGGAATCGCATTAAGAAGAATTTTCGATAGTACGAACTCACTTCCAATTTTAAATTCGTTTAAGACCAATTTCGAACCCGGATATCACATTTTCGGCATTCACGCTATGTTACGTTAAAACGAACTTTAGACGATATGAAAAACAAAATACATGTAGGCCTACTTTATAACGATAAAAGTTGCAGCACCTTCCCATTCGTATAAGATTTCATACAAACTTTGATAATAGTTGGACTTCTGATAATACGAACTGTATACATGTGCGTCACAAATTTTTACCTTCTTTCAGATTTGTCTTAACGACGAGGTTCGACTGTATAATACACCTGCTATGTGGATTTACTGAAACGCTTATTATTTCTAAGCCTGTAATACGATAAAAAACAGTTTTGAAAACACTTTAGAAAAATGCGAATTAAATGGGGCGCGTAATTCCACATCCTTACAACTTAATGTAATTATTATGTTATATTTTATTAAAGGTATACAAAAAACAGTTTCGTGAGCAAATTCTTTTCAGTGCACGTTAGTGAAACGTAGAAAATCCACTTTAGAAAATCGTGTATTTTTCGCTTAAGCTCCATGCGTGCTCTTTCGTTTTTCTTCTAGTGCCTAAAACGTCATTGAATTTGAATAAATTACCATGGGCCTAGGCTCACTGATGAATCGCGTCAATATTGATTCAGGTTTAATTTTAATGTTTGGAAAATGGCATGATGGATGCACCGAAGAGAACAAACGCAATTTACTCTGAGCG
>JAQGAO010003416.1:0-17079 GCA_034697705.1 Ommatoiulus sabulosus | reverse complement strand
CCCTGCACGCATGCGCATAACAGCGGTCACGTGACGATAAGGTTACCTTATCTATTAAGGTAGCCTTGCTAAATCTCCCTAATAATTAATATCGTCCGATTTTCTTGGTCGTCCACGGCGTTTCCATCCGCCGCATCGTACATCGTATCGTCGTGGCGACGCTTTCGCGTCGAAGTCTCGTTGCTTTCGCTCGGTTGCGCTCAAAATTCGCCGAGCCGAAATTTGAAATTCAGCGGAAATAATGGAGCAATTATTAGTTTTTGGTGGGGAAATTACTAGACCATCGAATGATTCGGTAAATGCGCCTAATTAAATGGCGCAGAATTAACATGACAGAGCCGGGGCAATTATTCGCGATAACGCCGCGCGCGCGCAACTCCCGTCTATAAATAGCAAACTTACGCTGTACATTCCGGTATAGTTACGTATATAGGCTCATCGCACGAGCCACCGTGCCATCGATTTTTGCGCAATTTAGGAAGAAGCGGAACTTTGTCAGCCTGGAAACGTTTCGAAAATTGAGTCAATTTTTTCTCCTAGTTTTCGGAAGATACGCGCGTGCCCAATAAGCGAGCGCGCTATCGTGTAACGCAATGCGTAAATGATTCAAAACTCTCGCAAAGCCACCAGGAATGATGCGTATTGTTGCCGTTATGCTCGACTAAAGAAATCCGAAAGATCATCATCATCAGCATCAAACATGGACACGACGCCCGGTGGTGTCATAGACTGGAGCCAATGATGCTCCGGCAGCAGAATCTGTCGTTTTCTGTAACAGGCAGCGCATCGCCGCATCTATACCCAATCCTGCCATGCACATTTACCCGACCGGGTTCGGCAACAATAGCGAAAAACTTCACATTACATGTATACAGCCGAACCCTGATAAGTGGAAATCGACCCGGCATATCGAATTTTTCCCACTGATCCGGTTTTTTCACTTATCAAGTTTTTGCGTGATGCACTCGAATTAGATAAGTTTCAGCCCAGATTAGTCAAATACAGAGTAGCTTAATATCATAAAAGAGCATTTATTGATAAAAAAAACCATACAAACAAAGCTTTATAAAGAATACAAGTACTGTACATTCAGCAGTAAGATTTAGCAATAGAAGAGGAGAAACGGTAAAATGTACATGTTGATCAGCAGGAACATCAATAAAAGTCGTTCGACTTTGTATACAGTATGGCTGCATGGGAAAGAACCCAAACTAGAAGGAGGATGATGCTCAGGCGGGATCCGAAAGTTGCTTCTATTTTAACGAACAAAAATCCTTTCGTTTTTCGTGCTTTTTTTGTTATGCCTCGTGTTTATTCGAGTTGCCATTCAAATACATTTTCCAAAATCAAACTTTTTTGCTCGGATGACTCGCGATTTACCGCATGATGGGTCGCTTTTCTTGTATAGTCCAACTATTCCGCTTAGGGGTAAATTAATTGACTTCTAATGTTTCGGAGGTTTCCATATACATGTATACCATTACAGCGACGTTACTCGGAGATGAGCTGAAATGTGTATTTCCTCGGAATTCTATAAGCAGCACTATACATGTTTGCTCGACTTTAAATTCGCCAGTAGTGCATGGGCTTATTGGGATCGAAGGGATCTTGGGATGATGTTTATTCTGTACTGGGGATAATTGGCTTCCTCGGAAGTCCATTGAATGAAAGCCATTGTCCGTTGTCGTTTCTTCCAATTTTTGTGCGCTGTCATCTCGGAGTGCGACGGGTCGACCTCAGGCCCGAATCCGCTCCATTATTAATTGGAGTTAATGAACCCTGTCCGCTTCTCCCCGCTGCTTTTTCCGCATTGAAGAGCCCTAGTCGCGCGGTTTTCCTCCATCCTTTCTTCCTATCTCCTTTTGTTATTCTCGTGGAATTGCGTCGTACGACGCTTCTACTTTCGGACCGACATGACAATCGCGGGAGCATTGAATAGCCCACTTGTGGCCACTTTAATCGAATCCTGGTCGTTCTTGTGGTGCGAACTGGACTTTTTTTTTCAGAACCCCCAATCCTTCGCTGTTGTGCGTCGAGTAGAGGGGTGCAGTGCATCGATGGGAGTGTAAAAAGGGTGATAAACCCTAAACCACTTCGATGATTCAAATTTCTAAAGCTACTCCTGAAGGAAATAAGTTTTTTTCTCCTGTCGATTCAATTTTGTATTTCCTCGATTTTTTTTTAAAGTATTATAATTATTGTCCGTTCAGTCGTTGCCGACCCTCGGAGACCTCGTATGCCAGCTTTCTCCAAGAATTCCTACATCCATATCTGAAAATGTTTGGAGCGTGATAGCCATGAAGTTTACCGGTGATGATTACACTCAGATTACATAGCCCATCCAATATACACTTAATATGAACTGCATCGTCCACATATCCCTGTAATTATTTTAAGTTAAACCGCCAAAAGGTACCAAATTAGCAGCCCGAATTGCGTATTCCTTACCCCTTCTCCTACAAATCCTAACCATCCTTCGGGTGCGAGCACAAAGAACGCTTAGTGCAGACGCTTACCACTCGGCGTATACGCTAGCGCCACCAAGACAGCCTAGCCGAGCCAGGCTGAGCTTACAAGATGCGCTTAAAAGCTCAAGAATGTTTGTTTGGAAATCCGGAAGCAGATTTATGAAGACACAGAGTGTCACACAGATCAGTATTGGTCAAACGTGTAGCCATGCACATACTGTATGCCGCCTATGTACCGTAAAAATATTAACATGTCCTGCGCTCATCATGAGATGCTAATGCGCATGTGCAAGGATTTACGCGGAATGTTTCACCTAGGACAACGCATGCAGTGGCGTCACCAAGCACACTGACCATCACGCTGATATCAGCGTACATTGCGCGCCCCAAAGCTGAAAGAAGCACGTCAAAAGTATAAGCATTCTTTGGGCTCGCAACCTTAGGCTGATACAGCTGGACGGGCTGCATTTAATTCGGTAGTAGACCACGGGTGGCGCTGTGACAATCTTTTTCTCAATTGCAAAACTAGCGCACACGAAGGCGACATCGTCGAATTCCAGATGCAATTTTCTGATATCGCTACACATACCGTGGAACCGTAAATAAAAGCTCTATAGCACGTTTTGTTTATACGCGCATTTATTTCTTGTTAAAAAAAAGTAATTTGCCGAACTTGTTTATTAGATGGCAGTTTGTCGTTATACGCGCCTATACTGCTGCTAGTGCGCGTTTAACGAAATTATAAATTACGAGTTTTTGCCGCATTTTTGCGCAATACAATCGCTAATGGAGGGAAACACGCATCGGCGTTTATACACGAGACGCATTTTTCGTTCTGAAGGAAAAACAGCTGCAAAATATTTTGGCTCGTTAGGAATTTCACGCGGAATCTCATTTGCAGCGAACGAATAATACGTTTTCTTCGCTAAGATGGCGAAACGTTGAGGAGTAGGGATTAAAGGACCATTTAAGGTCCTCGTTAATACAGCCAACGACACAATTTATGAGTGCGAAAAACTGCGCCTTTGTTGCAGCACCCCGTTCAATTTTCTCGCTTATATTTCACGAGCCAATATTGCTTCGCTTTAACTACCAAGATCCTATCTGTTTGTTATCCGGTTAAGAGTATAGATCAATTATTTAGTTACTAAAAGAGATTTGAATACCGTGTACTTTTCGCAGTTCAACGCATTTTGTATTAAACGATATCGCTAAGTACCACTAGATGGCGTGGGATTTTGAACCTTCTGACAATGCGCGTCTGAGCGGATGATATAGTTTTGGCTTTGAAAATTCTACGATGCTGAAATCGTTCGAGACTATGGCTTGCTGAAAAAGTTTTCCATTTTCGTGCAGTTTCGTGACTTTTTTACACGGATACGAATTGGATTGAATATGAATTTGAAGCGACCCGTGATAGTTCGCGGGCTAATTCGGGATATTACTTCTTCAATTAGGAAACTTAGTTGACTTTAAATATAAAGACTAAACTTTTAATATTTTTATTTTTATAACTAACAACGAACGCCACCTATACGGAGACGTTGGAGTGATTCCATGCAGCGTGTAAAAAAAAATGGAGTGTACTCCGTACTCGGTTGTTTCTTTATCTTGGGCGTGGGTGATGGGCCACGTGAGGGTCGTGTTTACCGTAGATTACTAGCGTCATAGCCCTACTACTAGACTTAATTTCCTGTTTACATTTTGGTGCCTGTTTTCAAATGAATTTGGCCAACGGCCATTGAATGCGTTTTGACTGTCACAACAAAATGAATGATGTGCGGTGGGTGTGGCGCGTGACTTCTGACGTCGCAGTTCCACGTCACACGCCACACGTCATTCAGAAGTATTGGCAAGTGCCTGGACTGGTTTATTTTCGTGAGACTAATTGTTTTCGACGCGTACTACTTTTTAGTAGTTTTGGCCCACATTTCTCGCTGGTATATTTTACTATGCAAATTTCCTAAAATGTTCCTTGAGACACTTTTCTGAAAGAAAAAAGAAAGTCGGCCGGGGAAATGCATTAAAACTGAACCAAAATCACATTTAGAAGGATTGAAAAAAATAAATGCGACGTGTTTCGAGTAAATCGATATAGACCCGATCTTAGGTTGCGCCATGTTAATTGAACTCTTTGAAAGTTTTGCGGATCTTACCAACATTTCGCGTATGTTCAAATAATTCGTATACTTTCAAGAACGACAAAGGCGTGACGTGCCTCGATATCTTCGAGAATAAAACTACCATTAAAGGTTTGCGGAAAAGTAAAAGATTGGCACCGAATCTGATAACATTTTTGAAAAGTATGGAAAGAGCTAATGCAGGCTGATGAAATGTGCATGGAATCTAGCTATAGCTATACTGCGAAGTTTTGCGAGCATTATGACATCGCTTACGCTAATGGAATCTCATCTTATCTCTACGATGTAAAGCTACTTCCATAATGGAGAAAACAAAATTTTTTTTTTTTTTTTTTTTTTTTGCTAATTGTTGCCACTTGTTTCTGGAACTAAAACTTATGCAAACCCACTGGAATATTCTGTCTACGCCAAAACAACTTATTATAGGAACATTTTGCTCCAGTTGCCTCGATCTGTTATCATGTATAGTTACTGGAACTTTCAATCCACACTGAAAATATGGAGCTTTTAAGCACCTATGATAACAATTTCAACGAACGAGCAACGTAAACGAGAAAGTTCCTATGTGTCTTTCAACTGTAAATTATGCCATAATCAATTGCTACACGTATTCCTAAACTAGTGTGTTTGCAATTTGACTGAAAATGATGAGCAAACGCTGACCTTACTCGACAATATTTCGATAAAAACTTTTTAAAAAATTCCGCTAAGAACGTCAACTGAAAATGAAAAATTATGGAACGAAACAAAATGGAGCGCGTGCTACGTGCTTCGGCACCAGCGTCCTCTGGCGTATTTTTCATCATCTCGAGTGGAATAAGTGTCAATATAAATGGAGATATGTTGATGGATTATTATTTACGCCGTCGTTTATCACTTTTTTCTCCTATATATATGGCTATGCAAATTTAACAAAACGATAAGGATGGATAATTTATATTGATTAATCCACGCACACAACCATTTTTTATTTCGTACTCCAATAACGTTTTTCTCGCTGCTTTAGATTGCCTCGGAGGAGCCGAATTTCCATTAGATCTTATTTGATAATGGAAAATTATTACTTTTTTCTTGATAAATTGTTGCCCAACCATTTTGCCTACGAGACGTGTTGTGGATTTGTAAAATCATTGGAAACTCCGACAATTTTTTATGAAGCTGGTCTGTTTCAACAATTTTTGAAACAATGGTGCTTGAATGGGCTCTGGATCACGGCATCATCGTACGACTATATGGATGATGAAACACAAACATTACATGTACGTGTACGTACCACTCACCATGTCTCCATACAGTTTCATGGGAATTGAAGAGAGCAGTTTTAATTAGCATTAATTTCTTCGCATTAACGCGCCATTGTTCGTTTAATGTTTTCTCGGCCTTTGATCTGCCAATTCTTCACGATCCTCCTCCTTAAAACCCTTTTAATACAACTATTTTCAAATAGTAATAACTCGCTGCCAGCTAAAGAGTTAAACTCCCTTCAAACGCACAAAAAATCAATTTATGCAGCTTTGAGCATTTTATTTTGTAGTCCAGCTGTCCAATTAGCATCACTTCCTGCTCTTTTTATAATAATCGTCCGAGCCATTTCCAACACGTTTAGTATTTTTTTCCCTATTTCGAGAGGTCACGTTCCCGGTGGCCTTCGGATGACCTAAAAATAATTGACAACACTGGTACCAGCCAATAAAAATAACGCAAATGTTATGCTATGTTAAACGGTACCGGTATGTTATTATCGGGATCGCCTTCGTGTAGACAGTAGAGACAACAAACGCCATCTGCCGACTATAACCGAAACATTGTTATTCGCTTAAAACTTTCTTATTTAATTTTTAGATAATTCATCGGGAGAGTTTCGCGGTGTTTTTAGCATTGTTGGTATTTGCTATCTTACGAGCCACCTGGTGGTTATAAGCTCTCGATTTCTTTAAAGTACAACGTAAGCAATCAGCGTAAATCTCTCGCTGAAGGTTTTCGGAGCTAAAAAATAGAAAAGATATGAAAAAAGATAGCGTATTTTTCATAAGAAAATTGAAAACGAAATAGCTTTGAATTTAGCATGGCCATCACGTCGTCTTTTTCATCCAATATTTTTCCATAATAGTTTTTGTATTTGAAAAGGAGGGTACGGCGCTTCTGCTTCGCTCTTTCCATTGTATCCTATGGGGAAAATATTCATATTTTCGGTGTAAATACGGCTGCATGCGGAGCAGATGCCAATAGCAGATGGAAAATTTATTCGCATGAATAACGAATTATAAGAAGAAAATGATTGGGGCTCTTGAGCTCGCAGGAAGTTATGGAGAAAATGCACTTTTTCCAACTTCCTGAAGGATTCGAGGAGAGAGAGAGACAAGAGAGGGGATGCTGCGGTGTGGGTAACATCTTTGCGGTGGTACTGACGTACGCGTGCACCATGAAGGCACGAGGTAAATCACCAAAATCCAATTTCGTGAAATAGTACCCCGTTAAGTTCGACTAATAGGAGGCGCCACCTCACAGCGTCATCTGCTCGGACCCCCGTTGATCCGTGCCGCGTATAGCATAACTTCTCAAATTGATTCCTCTGTTATTGACCATTTACGAAAAGATATTTTTATGCGATGATCTTCAGTATTTTGAGTTACTTGGACTCGAATAATAAATCGCCCCAGCCCTCGGGACTTTTTATGCTTTATCATGCAGTCCACCTTTGCGATTTTTTGTGTAAGTTTCAACGACTCTCAGCTTTTCGAGAATTTGTTCAACTTTTTTTTTTGGTGTCGTGTGTTCTATGCGCAACGTTGCATATTTTGTTAAAGGTATTTTTTAACGTGAGTTATAAAAATTGTTTGACGATTGTCCTATTTGAAGTTGCTCGTAAAATTTCCCGGGAATGTAAAATTATTCCCTTGGATTCAAACTGTTGTTTTTGTAGAAAATCGATTTATCTGCATGTAGTATACATTTTGAAAGTCTATTTGAAAAGAAATCAAATGCAATGCATTTAGTTTTCTTTTCTAATATTTGGAAAAATGAAATTTCCCGACACATGGTGTTAGTTTCACGCCAATAGCGAAACAACCATGGTTGATGTTTGACGTCAGTCACTGTATGAAGCAAAAACTTTCCATTGGACTTGGTGTAAAATTGTCCATTGAAATAATGCGAACCACCAGATATCAATATTTGGCAAGTTTCTTTTTAAAAAAAAAAAAAAATAGATAAGTGCTCACTCGCGTGGTTCGTATATATAGAATCATTAATATACTCGACCTCAACCCTGCGATTTGATCATGAAGCTTAGCCAATAACCATTTGCATTCGCTCGAATATCGTATTTTCCATTTAGAAGATTATGATAAGATGATGTAACGAGCGTTTTCGGATGCAACGAGGTCTTAATAATCTTGATTGAATCGTTGAACCTTGACAAAATGCTTTTTTATTGCAAAATTTATTTAATAAGAAATTTAATTACCAGATTAATTCACTCGTCATTCTCCTCCTCCACGTGCATCGGTTGCGGCCATAATCCCTCATTTAAGATTAATTAATATTAAACTACTTCAACCGATGATTTGCAGAAATACGAGTAGTTCTTCGATGTTCTGTACGTAATCTTTAATATTGATTAATTGTTATTGCTTAATCCTGCTTGCCTGTTTATTTCTAGGTTTATGGCAGAATTGGAGCAATAATGATTATATTTCAACGTTATTTTGTATCTTTTTCTAAGTCATTACATTTCAATATTATTATACATAATTGCACATACATGTACTGTATATCTATGTAGACAATATTTTGAAGCTTCTGTTCTACGTGTACTGTTACGGGGGTCCGTAAAATTGTAAAGCAAACAAATGTTCCGACCGAGTCGAGTCACTGGCTTACAACCATGTTTACTTTGGCAATGCTGCTTATAAAACCTGTTTATTTTGAAAATCTTCTCGTAAATCTCCTCTTGTTTTGCTTTAGAAGCGAGCTTATTACAGTGATATTTTTTGTAGTTATTTGGTTGCAACAAAGTAGTAAATTGAAAGAAGGTCCCGAAACAAGTAGCGGAAAAATACATGTTACTTTGTATAAGAACTTTGTAGCTGATGAAACAGGCCCATGATGAAGAGGACAAAACGGAAAGGATTAGGATATGTATTCTGTAGTTTTAGTGCCTCAAAACATGTAAAAAAAAGTTTCTATGAAAATCTGCTTTTAAAATGATTTCCTTGAAACTACTTAGTTTTCTAAGTTTCTAAGTCGGACATTAAAAGGAAAATAAAATGAAAATTTTAAAAAAAAAAACAACGAAATCAGCAGCATTTGTTTTTTTATTGTTTATCTAACTGCGTGATTTTAAATAAATATTTAAGTGTTACAGAGGTTTTTCATTTTTGCTAAATACTGCATGTACATGTATACTATATCCTTACAAATTAAAATTTATACAGTAGATTTCGTTCTCGAGCTTTTTAATGTCTTTATCCCATATAGGTTTTTTAGTCGACGTTTCTTTAAATGCTTTATTTTGTCGTTTATTGCAAAAAAATTGGATGTTGACGCGCTTTACGCGGATGTTGCATATTATTCTGATTAAAATGATGAAGAAAAAAATATTTTGCACGATAGGAAATCCATAGAGAAAGAGAGAGCGCGAGTAGTTGCATGACGGAATATTCTGTCAAAAGTTTATCGCGCGAATATATCTGCGATGAAGCGTGAATTTCAATCTATGGCCTAGCTGCATTTTTACGACGCTTTCTCTGCCCGAAAATCGATAGCTTTTCATAGGATGTACGCTCGCGTTTTTTGATTTAATAATCATTTTTGAAACTTCATTATGCTCGCTTAGACGTATATACAATGACACGCGTAGTTCCGAACGTGGCAATAGGGGGCGCGCTGCAGGCTTTTCTTCGTTTTTCGGCGCTCTCATTAATTACGCGCCGCTATAGGCCTCCGCTTTCTTCTTAATATTTTTTTCAAGATTTGCGTCAATCTCGCCGAGCTTATCGAAGCAACGCATTTACGTTTATAACGAAGAAATAATAGCTGGGATTAGATGTAACCTTTACATTTCCTGCCAATTTCAATGGTCCCTAAGCCGTATTTACACGCGATGTAAGAGGCGGCAAATTATTATCAGTAAAAGCGTTGAATATCTTGAATTCTTTTAGAATGCAGGAACGAATATTCAACCCATGCATCATTATTACTAAAAATAACGGCGCGAGTAGTTTTGAAATAACTAATGTATTTTAGAGAAATTTATATACGATGCTGACAGCCAGGCTAAATTAATCCCAGGTTTTTAAAAGAAATAAGATTACGTTATTTTAAAAGTGCAGATTTTTGATCCGCTCACATTTCTCGTGGAGCGCTAACGATAATACGGCAATGTTGTTAGTGACTTCGCAGCTTTTCTGCGCGTGCGTAATAAGCTCTTGGCATAATCTTGTCTTTGGGTAAGAACATACAGAATGCGTACTTTCGACGCGCTTCATTCAGCTTCTTTCCTGCTTGTTTTAAGATTCTTTTTTCCTGCTTTGGGGCGCACAATGAATGCGGATATCAGCGTGATGGTCAGTGCAGTGCTTGGTGGCGCCATTGCACTTTTTTGTCAATGGTTCCCAGAATGGAACACAGTAACGGCAATACAAGAAGAATAGAAGTAGTCAATAACACGTGCATGGCTACACTTTTGACCAATACTGATCTGTGTGCCATTCTGTGTCTTAAAAATCTGCTTTCTGATTTCCCTGGCTCGGCTTAGCTTTCTTTGTGTGCGCCCTCATTTAAAAAGCATGCCGCATTCTTATCCCGCCTGTTGGCGCTTTTGTATGCCGACTGGTAAGCGCCTGCAAAAAACATTCTTTGTGCTCGTACCCTTTGATTGGACCAAGCAGATAACAGTGTGAAAAACTTGCTGATAGCGTTTTGTCGGAAATATAGTCCCTTGAAATTTTCTATCTATACACAAATAGAATATTTTGAATTTCTGTTTTTGGATTGAAGATCTCTAGTGTGGTCGTCGATCGTTGTCAACATTTGCTTCGTAACACGTATAATCTTCAGACTTTAACGGAACGTTAAAGGGACGCGTCCAGGGGAAGTTGGTGCAACCGGGGCGTTTGGGTGAAATCTGAATGGATTTGGGGGAGGGTGTGCCATTGTGATCGCTCTTTGATTCGTGGTTTTGTTTCGCTAATCCTCGATTAGCGAACGGTGGGGGCGGTTCGTTCGTCGATTCTTTTAGAAAATGCTTTAATCCTTAATTGGGAGGTTGATGTACGCATTTTCGTCGAGCATCATCTATAAAGCGAAACGTTGGAGGGGCTTTTATTTTTACGATACAAAAGGCTTTGGGGATAATGCTCGGCGAAGGAGAGGCTGTTTAATCCTCGTGAAATTAATCATGCAAATGTATGCAAATGATACGAGCGGGTTAAGACCGCGAGTTTCGCCTCAACAATTGAGCCGAGGTTTATTAAAAACCATTAGAAAAATTAGAACCCCATTCGACGAAGAGGCCGCTTAAATGGCCCGAACGCGTAAATCTACAAAATGGAGGCCATTCATTAGGAAAGGAAATTTGCGACGGACTTCTTTTTAACTGCATTCGTATACATGCGCACGTATGGTTGCTGATGCTATAGCTTTTTCGTCAGCTTTCCTACACGACGATGCTGCGGATGAACGAACACGTAGCTCGATAGAGGGCGCGCTGGCACTATACATGTATGCAAATTAAGCATCAAGGTGCATTTTTGGAAAGGCGTATCACCAAGCTCGCCAGTACGTGTTCAGTATCCTTTATCCGCGATTTTGGAATAGATAACTTGCATGCGACGTCACGCAGCTCGTGGGCGTGGCTATCGTGACTTGGTTTACATTGTGGGCGTGTTGTGGGATACATGAATCTGAGAATCGTGGCGCTAATAAGGAGCATCATTCTAAAAACTAAGAAATTTCCCCATTAGATACTATCACTTACCCATGAATAGATTTTTTATCCGAAAGAAATATTTTGATGCTGTTTTAATTGCCGCTGCAAATCAAAAATAGTGTGAATTTTCTCGTTTATTTCTAAATAAATAATTAAATAAAAGAATAATGCAAAATAATATATGGAACGAATGCGCCTGCTGCCTGTATACGTGCAATTTATCTATAGCAAAGGCAATCATTTTTGTAACTGTATACCCTAACACCTTATGCCAGTATACCTTGAAGTACCCCACTTTGTCTGATCTGGGCGGGGCAAGACCGCGTCATCTGCTTGTCGTTTGCTCGTGAAAGTTATATATAAAACTAAACCTAAGCTATGTAATGTGTAAGTAATTTATGAAAATTGTACGAACTCGTATGTCTGGCTTAAGACGAAGCAGTTGGCAATTGAAGGCAATTAGCATTTATGAAAAAGTTGTTCGGAATATACACTTTTATAAGCTTATCTTATGCGATGCAGGACGCAATTATACATTTGCTCGTAATTTCATGAGAGCAATTATGCGAGTGGCGCTTCTAAATCGTGCCTGTCTAAATTCCAAATGGGAATACGTGTATATGCAGCTGCGTGGAAATCCCAAATTGAATTTCCCCAGTCTTGATCTGGTGCTTTATTTAAAGCACTATACGACGTTTTCATTAATATTTATAAGTATATATTGTATATGCTGCATTTTACGTGAATTTTATAGAACAGCGCCCGTTGTATTATTTAATCATTCGCGCATATAAGCAACCATTTTTATATACTAAAATTCATTTTTAAAATATTTTAAACTCGTTTATGTAAAACCCAAAGGGACCGTTGCCCGAACAAGCGTTCCGGAAATTACGCATTTACGTCCTATTATTTACGTAATCACCGAATGAAATGCGCTTGTTTTGACAAACTTTTTAAATTAACATACAGTAGAACGTATAGGAATTTCACCTTTGTGGCCTTCAGCAGCCAAATTATTTGAATTTGTTTTCAAAATGGATGTGTCTGGTAATTGAAAATAGAGCTGCGAGCGAGGTACAATGTGTTTACTGTATACACTTGTAGTATTGTAAATTGTATGGAACTGTAGCGCCTGCATGTGCTTCGAGCATGCGCTCAGACATGTGCGCCAAAAAACTTGATTTTCAAATTTTGTTCTTTTCATCATTCCGAATTCAAACTTCAAAAAGCATACACGCATTTCTAAAGCTTGCATTTTTCTCGCCATTTAATTAAAGTTTGCTGAGTTTATACTTTCGTCGTCTCTCTCATTTGTGGTGGACATTCGTCCCCCAAAGTTTCCTTGTGTCTGAGTTCCCTTGTATTCCACTTGAATGTATGGTTTTCAAAAAAATCAGTAAATAAGGTGGGACCACAAAACCACATAAATAAAACTGAAACTGTAAACTAGGTTTCGAAAACTTGGTTTCCAAATTCAGAAACTAAATTCATTACGTTTCAAGATGTTTTTTTTAAAACCGTCGCTTCTCGACATGCATAAAATTTAAAGATGTTTCTTGAAACGTCATGAATGAAACGTCATGAAACAAGAAACCGAGTTTATGATACTTGGTTTCTAGTTTCATTTTCCTTGGTAAGGAACCTTAATGTTTAAAAAATGTTTAATGATGACTTAAGGGGTACTCATACACATGGAAACTAAACCCAGAAACTATGTTTCCAAACTGGAAACCGATCTTCAAAAAACTAGAAACCAAGTTTCTGGTTTAGTTTCATGGGATTTTTTTTAAATTGCCTGGTAAATAAATGTGTTATTCATTTTGTTAAAATTTTGGAATCTTTCCAAGTTTGATTTTAAAAAATGTCAGGAATTCAACGAACTGAAATAATGCTGTGCAAACTAAAAATAATATTAGTTTTACTTAATAAATCTTAAAGTTATAATCCTGCCTTAAAACCAAAATGCTTAGCATTGAGAGTGTTAGGTAAAGCCTTGAATGAAATATGAATTATAATTTAAATATGTGTGTGGGGATTAAATGTTATTCAGCTTATTGATGCTGAGGTAAGAATTTGGTGGATTTTTTCGGATGCCAAGATGAAAAATGGGGTGGAGGAGGGGTGTTAAAAATTGCCAAAATATAGTGCATGTCCTTTATGAACAGCCCTTATCATGCGTTTCACGTGATTACGTGAAGGCATTTAACCTATAAAAAAAATATAAAAATAAAATAAACCCGGACATAATATGACAATTGTTTTTTAATTATTGATGATATGACAATGTCAAATAATATATGGTTTAAGGTTCGAGGTGTTACTAACATGGAAAAAAGCTTGATCCACGTGCTCAATTTTTAATCTAATCATTATAAAGAGATAAATAAAAAAGTTTGTTGATTAAAATTTTGATAAAAGCTATAAAAGTCGAATATGTGACACTGTTGCATCAAACTAATAATCGAGCTATTGCTATTTTGAATTATCGTTTTAAATCAAGGCGTTTTTCAATAGGTATAATTAAGTTGCAATTTCATAAAAAAAAACATCTATACACCGCACTACCGCTGCAAAAATGGCACAATAACGGAACTGTTCGTTCAGGGACTACCGAGAGAAGATGGCCTATATGGTAATTACGACAAGCACCTCGCATTCGGAAGACGTGGGTTCGATTCCCGTGTCGTCTATCCTCGATTGTGGTTTTCTCGTGGTTTCCCACAATCCCCTTTTACAAGCTTTTATCTTTAACATTAATGTAACTTTTTATGTATTTTACCATAATAAAATATAAAAATAATTACATTTTTGATGGACTGTTATTATTTGTTATTATCTTAGCTTTTTATTTTTTTTATTTAACTCGATTGTATAATGTATTTTTTAGTTAGTCGATTGATCAGTCGAGACTAACGACTAATTTTTCGTATATTAACCATGATTAACGACTCGTTTAGTAAGTCGTTAGTCATGGCTCTTGAGGTTCATGATTTATGAATAGTTTTCTAATTCACAGTAATAGTCGTCAGTCATCAGTCGTATATGCTACATGGAACTGGGAAACGACCGCAGCAACTTTCGACAATTTTGTTCAATTCGACAATTGTTGTAAATTTTCCATAAATTTCTGAAAATTTCTATAAACTTTTCACACATTTTTGAAAAATCACAAAAATGTCGAAAAATCTGCCAAACCGTGAAAAATTTGCAACATTATCGAAAATATTACAATATCAATGGAACTGAAACAAAAGCTTTACGATTGGAAATTTTGGTAGTTTTGAAGTCACGTGTGCGAAAAAATACATGAATTTTCTTAAAAACAGCAATATGCATTAAATAATTTTTGTAATTTTTCCTTTCGATTTAGCACACGTGACTTTACGACTGCCAAAAATGCTATTCGTAAAACGTTTATCTCGAGTACCCCTATAACGTCGTAGTTTTCTTAAATCTCCCTTTTGGGGTTGTAGATGTCTTTAACTGAAATTATATTTTCTAAGAAAATGCTATACAATTTTGTTTTATCGTCACTTAATCAGATTGTCATAAAATAATTGCGTGCTTGTGTTTGTGGTTTTGTACCGAGCGAGTTAGCTGAGTGTTTAGTGTCTCAGCCTCGCATTCGGGAGACCCGGGTTCGCATCCCGACTCGGTCGACTGTCCTTACTTTGGTTTTCGTGGTTTCCCAATGTGAGTTTTACGCGAATGCCAGGACAGTTCCTCTTCAAATCGTCCACGACCGTTCCTTTACCATGAAGTTTCTTGAGCCTTCTATTGAAGTTTCTGTGTTTCATTAACTGCGTTTTTCCAGGTGCCTTTCAACCCCTCCTTTTTTTAATACTCGTTTTGTCGTTTTTCACAAAAAATTGCTGAAATTTTTTAAAAAGTCTGGTCTGTAGATGAAATTTTGACCGTATTCGCAGTACTGTTAATCGTTTGAAACTGAATTATACAGTGAAAGTTTAAAGACAGTTTTTAATTCGCAACATTTTTTAACCGACGTAGTCTTGCTACTTAATTGTTTTTATAGAGTGAGTGTTTATTATTCCCCACGTAATGCAAAAATGCTGAAATAAAAGTTAAATATATTCTGTTATTATGTTGTAGAAATGGCGATCTTTCTAAGTATTTCTTAAATGTTATGCCTATATTTCAGTACTAGCCACCTGCATGATTCGCAAAAGATTTTGCGATACTCCCATACTCGGAAAACGAGGAATATCTTGCAAATTTGTACTCGGAAAACAAGGAGAATTTTGCAACTTTTTATTCTAAAAACGTTAAAACATTTGCGATTTTGTCCTCGGAAAACGCGGACAATTTTTCCCTTTTTTCTTAGGAAAGTAAGGAAAATTTTGGGATTTTGTCTATGCCAAACGTCGAAAAATTTCGCAATTTTGTCCTCGGAAAACGTGGAAAATTTTGATAATTTGCACTCGGAAAAAGTGGAATATTTTGCAAATTTGTAAATGGAAAACAAAGAGAATTTTTCAAAGTTTTCCTCAGAAACTGTTGCAGATTTTGCAAATTTGTACTGGGAAGATGTAAAAATGTTTCTAAATGAGCCTTGACTACGTTGAATTTCCCTGACTTTTAAAAAAAAGTCATTCTTCCCGGACATCTCCCTGACTTTTCCAGACATTTTTAAGTTCCCTGACTTTTCCAGGCATGGGAAAAGCTAGCTGTATAACGATAAATATATTTCGTAAATGGATTTCACTATTATCCATACCGAAAACATAAATTTCTTGAAAATACACAAAAAAATTAAAAATTAATAGAAACAAATATTTATTACGTACCTAACAATTGATAATCATAAATGCTGCGATATGTTAAATTTTTCAGTAAAACGTAGTAATTGTTAAATATTATATAATCATTTTTAATTATTTGAAATACATTATCAACATCATCATTAACCATGGGCACAACGCCCTTTATTTCCTAAAAAGATATAAAAAGGCGATCAAAATTAATAAATAGTTTAATTAAAATATTTAAAAAACATGTAATTTTATACGATGTGAAAAATACATTTTAAAAATGTTCAAAATATACTATATATATATTTATATTTTCTTACAATATGGGGGGAAATAATACGATTTAGGAAGTTTAACTTTTTTTAGCAGAAAAATGCATTCGTTGTCTAGAGAAAATTCATCCTAAAATTTCCCGAGATATTGAATTTCATTCATAAAACTTGTAAAATAATTCATTGAATTCGATGTTTGAAAAATAACCAAAACGAGTTACTTTGCCAGAGTGAATGTGATTAAATCTGGAGTGATTTTTGTTGAACTGCTGAATCCTAGGTGCGTAAAAAGAATTAGGACTTCCGTTAACCTAAGAATAAGTTAGAAATCAAACAATAATACTTCATTTTTCTCATAATAATACAATTTTTTCTGACAGATCAAACAATTTTCCTAAAATTAAACAAATAAAAAACGTCGAATTTCCCCCAACAAATGTATTTCTGATAAAAACTGCACATTTATCAAAATGTGCAAATACTTGTATATTAAAT
>JAQGAO010003415.1:0-17086 GCA_034697705.1 Ommatoiulus sabulosus | reverse complement strand
GAGCACCGGTCAACGAACAGGATTCTTCCAATGTTTTCAACACCCTGAAATCGTGCCGAACGATGGGGTGCATTGCTGGAACACATTTGCCGTTTACAGATCTGTCAGCAAAATTGTTTATAGAGCGGCAAAAAGCTAAGTTCGAGAACATATTTAACAGATTTATGTGCTCAATGTTAAGTGCTAAAAGTTGCATTATGATGTAATTCGCTGTATTGGCACAGCGTAATGCTTACGTGCAAACGTATTTAAATATGAACCTGATGAATACTGTAAATTTAATATCATTGGTGTATGATTATATGTTAATTACTGTTGTTTTATTGTGTACACAAATTTAATTTGGCTCAAATTCTTAATTGCTGATGTCTGGCAAGAAAATACTCGGACGCGTACATTGATGACAACATTTTGGACTTTAATTTCTTTCGATTTATACTTGTGACATGTTGGGATGGTGGGCCAAAAACCACTTATTGAACATTTTCCTCTTTGCTCCCAAGGGCCAAAATTTCATGTTCTAAAATTATTTTATCGCTCGTTTTTTTGTAGCCCAAGTTTCAACATGCATGCCCCCTCCCCCTCATAATGAAAATGATACCTCCTTCGTAGCCCAAAAGTTTTATTGTTTAACATGTTGTTTCCTGTTTTATTACGTTTTACCGGTTCATTACATTTATTTATTGTTCACCATGCAATACAGACGAACTGAAAGGAATGTAAAAATGTATAAGTTTAAACTTCGTGTTATCGGAAGTCGGACAAAACGTGACTTCGAAGATGAGAACTGAGAACTGATGAGAACATGGAAGTTTGGATGCAATTCTTACACTCTTCCCCCCTTTTTGCCAACTCGTAGGGTCTGAAATCCAACCAATTTGTAGAAATTCCCAAGTTCCCAGCAAACAAAACAGCGAATACCAATCGTATGAGGAAATTAAGTTCGTAAAACAGAGGAAATACACTGTATACAATTTCAGTCCGTAACTCGAAGCGAAAATTGGCGTTAGATGTACGGTGTACTTTTCGGGACCAAGACCATAGTTTGTTAAAGCTTTGTCATGGCTTGTATGTAACTGGGAAACTATCTGGGAAATTTTGCGAAACTGTCGAAAAGTGTTAAAAAACTTGCTTAATTTGTGTAAAATTTGCTAACTTGTGAAATTTTTCAAAATTGGTTAAAAAATTGCCGAAAAACTAGTAAACTTTGCAAAACATAAAATTTTTACACTAAATGAAAAACTTTTATGTGTTGTTCTTAAAAGTACGCAGATTTTTTTTAAAAAAAATATTCTTTTCCAAAAATAACCTAAATTGTCGAACAAAAAAGCCCAATTGTCAAAGAAGTTGCGAAATTGTGGAAAATTTCCAAAAACTCGCAAAATTGGCCAAAATTTGCAAAACGTCAAAATTTTACATAAAATAAAAAGCTTTTGAAAAATTTTGTTTTCCAAAATTATTCTAAGTTGTTGAAAAAATGCTAAATTGTTTTAAAAAAAAGTTGCTAAATTGTGTAAAAATGGCCAAGAATTTGCCAAATTTTCTAAAATTCGCCAAATTGTCAAACATTTGCAAAACGTTTAAGAATTTACACAATTGTCCAAAAATGTGCAAAATTTTATACAAAATGAAAAGCTTTTGCGATTTTTTTAAAAGTTCGAAGAGTTTTTTTTTTTTTTTTTTGAAAATGCCAAGTTTCCCAAATAAATTTTGAAATTGTAAAAAAAATTCAGAAATTGTCGAAAAGTTTTCAAAATTGCAGAAAATTTACAAAGATTCAGAAAAAGTTGCTAAATTGTGGATAGTTTTCACAATTGTTAACAAATTTTGGAAAAGTTGCACGATTTTCTTTTTGAAAAATGCTAAATTTTTCAAAAAATTCCGAAATTGTGAAAAGTTATTAGCAAAATTGTAGAAAAATTGTTAATTTTTGGGAAGTTTGAAAAATTTACATTTCTCATAAAATTTATACAAAAACCGAAATGCTGCTAAAATTGCTCGTTTTTCCTGCTTTTTATTAACTTATTCAAGCTAATTTCACGAACAGTTTGAAAACCAGGGACATTTCTCATGAATTTATGCAAGACCAAAATGTTGCAAAAATTGCTTGTTTTTTCCCACTTTTGGAAAAGTGATATTATTCATGAGATTTATTCAAAATCCAAAATGTTGCTAAAATTGTTCGGTTTTTTCCTTTTTTAGTTACTTATTTACGTGTCATTTTACGAGAAGTTTTAAAAAAGTGACATTTCTCATGTAATTTTACAAACAGTTTGAAAAAAGTCAAATTTTCATGAAATTTGGTGTAACTAATTCACGTTGCTAAAATGCAAAAAGCAAAATGTTGCTAAAATTCTCGTTTTTTACCGATTTTGTTAACATGCTCTCAAGTATTTATACGAACAGTCTGAAGAAAGTGACATTTCTCATGAAATTTGTGCAAAAAACAATGTTGTTAAAATCGCTCGTTTCTGCCGATTTTGCTAAGTTATTCACGTGTAATTTTACGAGCAGATAGAAAATTGACATTTCTCCTGAAATTTGTGCACAAATTTTGCAAATTGCTCGTTTTTTCTCATATATTATTCACGTGTAATTTTACCAGAAGTTTGAAAAAAAGACATACAGTAGGCCTATCTCATGAAATTTGTGCAAAAACCGAATTTTGCTTACTATAAATTGCTCGTTTTTACCGATTTTTTAAACTTATTTACGTGTAAATTTAAACGTAGTTTGAAAAAATATTTTTCTGGAAATTTGTGCAAAAACGAAAATGTTGTTAAAATCGCTCGATTTTTACGAATTTCTTCCACTTATCACGTGTATGTTTATGAACAGATTAAAAGTTGCGAAATTCTTCACCAATATTCGAACAAAAATCCAATCCCATAATTTTTCCTACAAAACAAAAATGTTGCTGAAATCACCCAGTTTCGTTTGTTAGACTCCTACTGTCGTACATTTATATGTTCATTTTTTTAAAAAAACGCGATTTCGTTTATGTAATGTTTCTAAAATCGCTCGTTTTTCATATTCGAGCTTTCACCAGTGAGTACCTCATGACCATTCTCCCTTAAAAAATAACGTACTACCGGTAGTTTGCATTGTTGTTTATTGCAGTTTAATGTTGATGAGACACAGTGAACGCGCTTCGCATTGTTTTTTGTATCGCCATTAATTGTATGTGTGAAAAAAATAAAAGTTATTGAACAATTTATTTGTTCTGCTCGATTTGGACTTAGAAAAATAATCAAGAATAAAATCTGTGAGATCTTCGTAATAAGGCGTAAAATTGTTAGGGGTCATGGTTGTGACACCAGCAGCGGATAATGTGGCGTTAATTAAGGGTCATGGCTGCAGCGCTCGCGGCGGCCGAATTTGAAACTAACTTTCTAGCCTAATGTAAATTATATAAGTCCAATTTATTCAATCATCTCAGCGTTGTTCTGATAGGCTATTTTGTTTAGGCGCCAGGCTGTGAGCTTCACATCTCGCAGTACGTGGGTTCGAATCCCGCCCAACGCTACTTCCATTAATGTGGCTTCCTCTCTACTCTTCCTTTGGGACTTCGTCTCCTGGCCTCCTCTCCTCTCCTGTACCCGTAGAAGGGTGCGGGTTGAGGACAAGGGGGCAAGGGGAGTAGTCCCGAGGGAGGGGTGGGGGGGGGAAGCCCCGTTTATAGGCTATCTCTTTTACACTACTTCTTCACAGATTTTTTTAACCTAGGTTTTTGGACTTAAAATATTTTTTTCAATGAAACAGGGACTTATAATTAACAGATGAACCAGACAAAACATATACGTCTAAGATTGTTTTATTTACACATTATACATTAGTAAACGTTTGCATGATTGAATGCTTTTGGTGTTGAAAAGCCATGTTGAAACCATGTAAATTTTAAACAATTTCAAATCTGTGAAAATATCGCTAGACTGACTCAGGTAGTTCAGCTCGCCCAGCTCTATTTTGGTCTTCTGATCAGCAACTACATAGAAGAGCTGCAAAAAACAAAGTGTCGAAATTAATCATATGACAAAATATTAGGGGTGATCAGATTGTATCTTTAAGAATCGCACTTTGGGGTCGTTTCAAAAGGGTTTTAAATTTGAAAAGAAATTTTAAATTCAGATTCGATTTAGGTCGTTTCTTCAACGCTACTCAAAATCTAGGAGTCGAATAGCTTGTTTGATTACGCGCACGTCAGAAATCGATGGGCAAGTTTTAGTGGATTAATCAATCAAAGGAATGTTATCTCAGCATTTTGGCCAATTTTGCAAATTTCCTATAATCTTGAAAATTTTTCGGCATTTTTTCTAACATATGACAACTTCGCATTTCTTATAAAATTTTGCCATGTTTTGAAAATTTCGCAGTTTCAACAATTTCAAAAATTGTACACAATTTAGCTAATTTTTAAACAATTTTCCAAATTCCACACAATCTTGCAAATTTTTTCTAGCTGCGCATTTCTTGAAAAATTGCGCCATATTTTGAAAGTTTCAATTTTCGACAATTCAGAAATTTTTTTGCTAATTTTACACAATTTCGCCAATTTTTAAACAATTTTGAAAATTTTAAATAATTTTATAATTTTTCGATAATTGTTCTATAATATGACAACTTAGCATTTCACTTCACATTTTCGTCAATTTCGAAAGTTTTTGCCAATTCTTATACAATTTCGCAAATTTTTAATCAATTTTCTAATTTTCGACAACTAAGTAAATTTTAAGACTATTTTTCAAATTTTGCATATCTTTAGATAATTTCGCTATATCTTAGAACAATTTTTGTAATTTTCGACAATTTAGCTAATCTTTGAATAATTTCACAAATTTTCCACGACTTATAACGTGAATTTTTCTACAATTTTTCAAAATTCCCCATATTTTTTTAATTTTACGATAATTTTTCTAACATATGATAACTTCGCATTTCTTGAAAAAATGTGCCATGTTTTGAAATTTTACATTTTCGACAATTTAGAAAGTTTTTGTCAATTTTTACACAATTTCGCAAATTTTATAACTATTTTCTAACTTTAAGACAATTTTTCAAATTTTACATAATTTTAGATAATTTCGCTAATCTTAAAACAATTTTGCTAATTTTCCCATTTTTTAATTTTACGATAATTTTTAAAACATGATAACTTCGCATTTCTTGAAAAATGTGCCATGTTTTGAAAATTTCACATTTTCGACAATTTAGAAAGTTTTTGTTAATTTTACGCAATTTCGCAAATTTTTAATCAATTTTCTAATTTTCGACTACTTAGTAAATTTTAATACAATTTTTCAAATTTTTAGATAATTTTGCTAATCTTACAACAATTTCGCAAATTTATCAACAATTTTGCTAATTTTCTACAATTTAGCTAATCTTTTGAAAATTTCACAAATTTTCCACAATATAGCGAATTTTCTACAATTTTCCACACAATTTGGCAAATTTTCCATAATTTGTAAATTTTATGATAATTTTTCTAACATAAGACAACTTTGCATTTCTTGAAAAATTGTGCCATGTTTTGAAAATTTCACAATTTCGACAATTTAGCAAGATTTTTCCAATTTTACAAAATTTCGCAAGTGAGTCTTTCGACAATTTTTTCAATTTTGCGCTAAGCTTAAAACAATTCCGCAAATTTATCAACAATTTTTCTAATTTTCGACAATTTTACAAATTTTTCTAAAAGTATGCAAAATTTAAAAAATTGTCGAAAAATTCACCAAGTTTGCAAAATTGTGTAAAATTGCAAGAAATTGTTAAATTGTCGAAAATGTGAAATTTTCCAAACATTGCACAATTTTTCAAGAAATGCGAAGTTGTCATATGTTTGAAAAATTGTCGAATAATTTACAAAATTATGGAAATTTTGCGAAATTGTGGGGAGTTTTGGAAAATTGCAGAAAAATTCGCTAAAAATTTTTCATGTTTCAAATTTTTTCACCATTGGCAAAAAATTTACAATTTTGCATACTTTTCGACATTTTTCTAATATTCTACAAGGTTGAAAATATTTCGAAAACTAAGCATTTGTAGTAAAGTTTTACCACATGTGAGAAAGTTTAGATTTTTCGCGAATTTAACAAATTTTTCTATAACTTTGCCAATTTGCGACATTTTTTAAAATTATCGATAATTTTGATAATATTCAACAATTCTGGACAATTTCTGAAAATTTAGCATTTCTTGTAGAATTTTGCCATGTTGTTAAAATTTTCATATTTATGACTAAATTAGTCATGATTAATTTAGTCCTGACTATTATAGTCGTCAATTTCAGTCCTGATTGAAAATTTATATAACTAATGCGCGCGTTTTGGCCTCAAATGTGGCGAGATCGAAATCATCGAAGCGTTCTCGGGATCAAAACGTCCTGCTTAGATTATCAATATCAATTGGATTTCTTTTAATGAAATATTAAAACACATACAATACAAAAGTATGCTTATTCAGCATGCAGTATACAGATTGTTGCTTGTTCTACTCACTGCAGCCAGAAACAGCCTAGTTGTGGCCAGAAACAACTGGCCACAACTAGGAACAAAAGTCCCTCTATGTTTCTCCAGTGTGAACATATAGCTTTTAAACTCAAATTAGCGGAGAAACTAATATTGCTAACTCGTGTTTCTAAACATCCTTTGAACTTAACTGATTTTTATAGAAACAGGAAACTTCGATGAACTTTTGTTTCTGTTGCCATAAACAATCAGGAACTATTAGCAACACTCAGGATAGAATTAGGAGGAAATTGAAGGAACATAAAACAGAAACAGAAAGCTCTTGTATGTTCCCTCCAGTGTGGACGTAGCTTAAATACAAGACAGAAATGCATACATGAAATTTAAAGTTAGCTATGTCCACCCTGGAGGAAACATAGAAGATAATCTTGTTGCTACTTGTTTCTGGAAACAAGCATTTGCTCTTACATAAGGTAATGTTCCCAGAAACAAATGATTAACATGCGACAACAATTAGCCACAAGAAGTTCCTCTATGCTTCCTCCAGTGTGAACGTAGCTTTTTAATAATACAGAAATGATCATTAAATAAGGGGGTACGAGCGTACCTGCAACAATGAGCATTGCAATGACTATTGAGTAAAAAATAAAGCCAAACCATATCATCGATACATTTTCATACTGTATATGGCCTCAGAGTTCCCACAGAAAGTATATTTGCAACTTCACTGACCTTCTGCAGCTTTTAAAGCAAATTTACATGACCACAGAAAAAGCAAAATTATGAAATGCTGATGTAAGGAATTAAAGGAACACTAAAAATGCTCATAGGGAAACAGCATACTTAGGTTCTTTTATAGTTAAAGTGACCTGAAGGTATTCTGGGGTATTCTGAGGCCATAAAATAGGAAAAACTAATAATAATGCAATAAAACTTACTTTTCTAAGCCGTTGAATATTTTGTTGAAAATTTTCTGTATCGGCAGTTAAAAGTCCGACATTTTGGGGTTCACAAGATGGTGGTTAAAGATGGCCAAGGTCATCCACGTGGGCTGGAAGACCCTGAAAGCACTTCTTTAAACGAAATGAAAACATACTGTGATACAAATTTAATATTAAGGCGCTTTAACAAAGAACGTAATGCCTAATATTATGGACACCGTGATTATGGACGCCGACCGTTATGCTTCCCTGATTGAATTATAAATTCCGACAGTCCCACACTGGACCCAATAATAGGGGTTGTTATTGATTGGCTGAATAGCCGTGACCTCTTACCGGAAGGGCCAAAATTGGGTCCTTTTGCGAAAAGGGCGCAAGGGCGAAAGCTAAAAAATCGGCTAAACGAAAATTCACTTGACAAGCTCAAGATTGTAACTCACGAGTAAAGAAAACGACGTTTTCAGTTTATTTAATTTTATATCTTAATCTTACATGATGATGAATGGTTTTCTTTTAGCCATTTTGAAGTTCCCTCGTTGATTTATAGCGCCCTCTATGAAGTGTCGCAGATTAAAAGATGAAACGCATCGCAGCCGTGCTTTCAGCTTCGACGAGGAGTGACATAGATTTATGTATTTTTTTTTATTTTGCCTTGACTGTTGACATGCAGTTTAGTCTCATTATAAAACGTGTTTCGGGCCGCTTCTTAGTTACGTTGCCACGTTTGCGTTTCATATCCATCCGAGGTTTATTTGAATTGTTTGACCAATGCGAAGCTGACCTCTTGCGAAATGGCCAAAGTTTACGATTCTGTTTACACTTGCTTCAAGAGGGTAAGTGACCCGTAAATTTTCGACGTAATTTCTGATTTTCTTTTTGGATTTATCTGTATATATCCAGATAAACAATGCTGGAAATTGTATGTAATTTTGAGTGCATGCCATGTTAAGAGTTAAATCTGTGTAAATTTGCACTAATGGTGCAGATGAGGTCAACTAATTTCACTTGTAATTTTCAGCCCGATTTCTCAGATGAAAAAATAGCTGCTGAAAATGAGGCCAAACAAGAAACGAAAACGCCCCCAACTAATGGTAAATTAAAACATCTTCTTGTTTTAATTCTTTTAAAACTAGAAAAAAATATCAAAAAATTCGAATTCATCGCCAATTTAAAAAAATAATTTACACGAGTAATTTGGACAAATGTATACTAATAATTCTCAGTGCCCCCTTACCAAATCGCAACAAATTATAAAAAATAGTTAAGATGTAGAAAATGTAAACAAAAAAGAAAAAAAACCGTTGGTCGTTAATTCGACCAAATTGAAATGTTTTATCAATAATGTCAAACAACGCAGATAAGCAGCCAAGATTGACATTACGGATTTTCATGGCCAGAATACATGAGAAATTCGATGTATTCAGTCCTAGAGAACGTTTTAAATTTTCTCCAAATTTCGTTGTTCCCACTGTTTGGGATCCGAATGATGAAACTAGGTCAGTCCCAGATTTTTACTTGTCCATCGATCAATACTGAAATGGATGCAACATTTGGTCATGTTATTTTGAGCTATTTATAAAAGTTAAAACTTGCAAAAAAATTAATTCAAATTCCTATGTAGAATTTTATAAATGTTATTTCAATCCATGTTTTGAACTGATAAAGAAAGGCATTCAAGCATGGGATTTGATCATTTGATCCTAAACCGTTCACCCAAGCTCTAAAAAATTTCCTAAAATGTCTGAAAGTGTTGTTTTAAGTTTCAGAAAATGTCACCGAACCTCAACCTGGTCTGCTAAGGCGAGCTTCTGGTGGCTTGATGGCTCTGACCACTGGAGTGATTGGCACTGGCATTGGGACGGTCAAGTGGGCAGCCTCGACCACGTATGGTGTGGGCAGTGGAGTGGTCAATAAATTACGCAGGACGGACAATAGTAAAGACAAAAAGGATTAAATTCGGAAATGCTACGGTCACTTTGCTAGGAGTTTTAGTCAAGAACCCAAGGCTAAATATCGAATCTGGCAATTAATTTAGGGGAATTGATGCATCCTTAACTGCTCGAATGGTTGCAGCGCAACTCTTATATTTTGATCGGCAATTCAGATGCTTTTTACTGGCAATTCGCTTTGTTGATGCAGATCCCCTGGATCGAGATTATTTTACAATGTTAGATGTTAAGTTAGTACAAAATGAGTTTTGCTATGATAAGACTATTTCTTAACATGCATGGTGTTGAGTTGCTTCAAGCTCAAATTGATCGACAATTTTAACCAGTGTTAATTGTCAATTTATGATTTGGAGCAACTTGCCAGTTTTGTCCTCGTTTCCATGTATTATACTGGGTTTTACTTAGGATTACTGGGAGATTTAACTCACAGTTGATAGATTGCATAGGTCTTTGATAAATTTAATCTCAAAAATATTCCTAAAGCCTAATGAATCTGACAAAATAACATTAAATTAGATTTTAGATTTGAAATAACTGATGACTTGATAAATGTTCCATATCCTGTTTTACTTTTTGGGTCATTTTGCATCCGAGTAGACCACTGCAAGAGACTCTTCATGTAAATCCTACTCTTACGTTAAGCTTTTAAAAGCACTGAAAATGCGAATAATTGAAGGAATTTTAAAATTTATAACCAAAAACTGAAACGTTATGTGCAACGAAGACCTATTCATCTGAGTCAAGAATCTCCTATTTTGTATACCTGCTTAGGGTATTACTTTTTATCAATATTATTTTAGGGGAATTTTAATGTTACCAGAGTTTGTTTATGCTAGTCTTGATTAGTGCAACTGACCAATGGTCACTCGCCTTTCCAATTCCTTGCCATTACCTAACAATGTAAGTTCACACGACACTAACCACAGATATGCTAGACAATTACCAAAGTTTTTTTCAACTAGCCTGCTGAAATTGTTAGTTTGCGTGTTCAAATGTATTTTTGTAATATATTAAATACCTTGAATTGCATTTTAAAAAAAAGCTTAAATCATTTCAGTTTTTGATTGACAATTCCTGGTCTGGACAGAGTTAGTTACCAGTTAGAAATTAAGAATTGTAAAAACTAACAAGAAGTGCAGTTGTGGCAAATTTTTAGAACTACCAAGGCTTACAATTTCTAGCAATTCTTAAACCAGAAAAATTTATTTGCCTAAAGAAGAACATAGTTGGCTATCAGCATATTGACAATATTTGAAATTTGAACTTCAAATAAAAAAACATGGAGAAAATAAAATAGCTTCTTGTTGCGGATCTTTTTAATATAGGGAGAATAGAAAGTTTTGCAAAAATAAATTAAGTATATATTTCAGGAATATACTCCTCCACTGAAATTTCTACAACTGCCCAGAGTAAAGGGGGAGTTCCTAAAGATTTTATGTTCAGGAAAAAAACTCCACCATCAATGTGCTATGTTTAAAATTCGCTAGTGTAATTTCATTTGAACTTGTTTTTATTTCACATTATAATTTATAAAACTTTTTTTTAAACCATTTTTGAACAGTTTTTACTAACAAATCATGGCGTGCAAATAAATTTCACACTACGTAGTAGTGCCACATAACTTGACCTTTTCTAACCGTACATTAAAATCAAAGTGAGGGTAAAAACAATGCCAAGACATAACGTGCTTGAAAACTTGACACCGAAAAGTGAGATTTGTATAATAAAGTGAAGCCCGTTGTGTCAAAAGAAAGGTTCGAGCAAAAAGTTTGAAAAGTGAAAAATTAAAAAAAAGATTGGCCTGCAATGGTAACAATGTTGAAAAATAAAGCGTTGATTCAAAATACGTTCACATGATTATGACAAAAATCAGTCCACCTACAGTCATGAGATATGGACCTCAAGTTGGATAAGCTACCCAAGTAAGCAATGTAATTGATGCCTAGCTGGTAGAGGCTTTTATAATTTTGGAGAAAACTGGTTATTTTATCAAAATATAACTTTGTCCAAATAAGGGGATGCCATGTGTAATATTTAAATTAAACATTTGATCATTTAGGGAAATATTGACATTTTGGTTCAGGGGAAAAATGGAAATTTTAACAAATCTGGAATGTTTGGGAATGTTTTTAAAATAAATCACAACTAACAATTAAAAATATTTTTAAATATATAAAAATACAAATGCAGTTGAAAAAATTCACGGTTACTGATTAAATTCTAAAGTAATGATCAAACTTGTAAAAATAATGATGCAATTTCTTATGGAATTTGTCCAATCTTTTCGGAATTTCATGCTAGTCTGTGTTACAATGCAGAGTTGACAAATAATCTACAATTACTGTATTACCCTCACTTTGAGAAATGTCTAAACCAAATCACGTTCTATTAATATATCAAAAATATTCAAAATAGAGCAACTTAGCGTGCTGTCGTTTCTGTATTAAGATGCGTGGAAGTCTTCTAGTTCCTCGAAGTGCTGCCTCCTGGACAACAGGGTTAGTTCGACTTTATTGACTGCATGGACTCCCCCTGCGTCATTGTTGCAGCTGAGACCCACATTGTAATTATTGGCCTGCGAGCAAAACCAAAATAAAGTAAATATAGCTAAAAAATCTATTAACTCACACGAATCTCAAGAAATAACAGTCCTCTGATGTATCCCAAACAGTTTTTTCAGGTGTAATTAAAGTACATTTCAAAATCTACTTCCGGTCTCAATGTCTATGACACCAAAACCAACATGGGCACTGTGCCCATGATGTTATCATTTCAAAAACAAGATTCCAAGAATTTATCTCATCCAACTTTGGATTGTTCAACATTTACATTTTTTTTATGACAAAAATATTTAAAAAAAATAAAACAATATAAATAATAATAAAACAGTGTTGCACAACAAGTTTTTTTTTAAAGTAAATTTACATTAGAGTATCATTAATAGAAGAAATTAGTTAATATGTTGATATAGTTGATATGTTGGGGTGTAAGACATTTATAAACAAAGGAAAGGAAAAATAAGAAATGGAAGATCTCATTCCGGACTCACCAATTGCAACGCTGCCAAAAAATATCTCGAAACCTCGGGAACAGTTTCACCTTGAACAATTTTTGAAAAATCCATGCTTTGCTTGCTAGGTGATGGGCTGAATTTCTCGATAATCTTTGTGCAGTAGACGTGCATGTCATAAGGTACATGTTGTTCCTAAATGTAAAAACATAATGGTTGATTTAAACTTTGCAATGACCAGGATTTGCAATTTGATATTAAAATGTATAATGCCGACAAGTCATTAGAAATCCCAAGGAACTAGAAAACCATTTTTTTCTAAGAACACACGAATATCACAAATGTTTAAATAACAAAAATTTAATAAGCACATAGAAAATATTTAGCAATTCGCTGATTTCCTCATAATTTTGTGTAAATTTATGATTTTAAAAACAATGTTTACGAAACCCCCTAGCCTGTCAAATTTTGTGACTTCAGGTTTTTGCCAACATTCTTAAAAATAAAAAAAACGTGCAACAATTGTCTAATTGCAATATAAAATATCAATAAATTTAACAAAACTTTCATTTAAGAATACCAAACAATCCAAAAATATATCTGTCGCAAATTAGTTGACTTTCAAAAAGCCTCACATTATGGTTTTCAATATAATTGCTCTTTTTTAGCCAATTAAAATAATCACCGACCTCCTCCTGAAGGACTGATGCCAATTTTTCTTCCCAAACAGTGATTCGTTGGGCCGACTCGGTCATATGTTTGTGCTGCTTTGCTTCCTCCATGAATTCATTCTAGAAGACATAATTGAAGAAGTAGAAATGTAGTTTAACATATCGTTACTGAATCAAAGCACAATAACATATAAGCTTAAAATAAAGGGGCCCACTCACAGCATATTGTTTGATCAAGTTCACGAAGGAGCGGTTCGTTCCCAGCTCATCACTAGATTCTTCGACTGAGAATGAAAAAAGCAAACATAAGTCTTGGATATCTAATGTACCTAAAATCGCCCTGTGGCCATTATCAAAACGGTTAAATGGTGCAGATTTTTCAGAAATCTTTAGACTATATCAAGAAACTCGAATTTAATAAAAGGAAATATTGGCCATCCTGTTTTTTTTCTAAATGATGCCTTGAATTTCTGCATAAAAAAAATTGTTTAGATAATCTTGTGCTGCAACTGTAGGATGTAACATAAATACAGTTTACAAAACTGGTCATGGATTCTTCAGCCAATCACAATGAATATAACCTTAAAACCTTATTTATTTATCTGGCTCAAAGATTCATAAATGAAAAAAGAATGGTTAAGATTCTCTACATTTAAAAAAAAATATGAGAATTTTTACATTTTCTAAAAATAATTAGCCTAACCTAGACTACTCGTACTTCAATGGGGTAAATACATTTGGAAAATATAATCCTTCTATATAACAGTAATGTGCAGAATCATGGTTACGTGTTACCAGCACCGGGGTTATAGTCCCTGTGAATTCCGACTTACATCCAGGTTTATCTGCTGCACAATCCAGAAAACTTTTTCTAGTTGGTTCTAAGATTGGGGGAAACTCTTCTTCTTCATCATCATTATCCTCGAAACCTAAATCTAAAAAAAGGATTGGTGCATACAAGTACGTGTAAGTCATTGTGAGGTTGTCAGTTGCACAAAGGATTAAAAGCACAACCAATTACAGCTATATCCCTACCATTTCCAGCAGCGTTATCATCGTCGAATATGTCCTCAAATTTCAATGGTTCATCGCCTTGTTCCTGAAATAAATACAAAGTAATGTTGTCTACAAAAACAATGTCGAGCAAAATTCATAATTGTAGCATAGTTTTTAAAAGTTAACAGACAGCGTGTCAGTACAACAAAACTTAAACTTGAAAATGAACTTGCTAATTAATAGCACGCGTTGGTCTGTAACGAAACAGATTAATGGCGTAACAATACCTCATCATCCATTTCTCTTATCTTCAACATCCCTTGTCTCCTTTTATATTCCTTTAATATTGCTGGCTTCAGACTTTCAAATAGCCTCAATTTCTCCAGCTCTTTGGGCAATTTGCAGTGTAGAGTATAAACTAAAGGAAATTTAGGAAGGATTATTTCAAGTTCAGTTATCATCGTAGTGATCAGTGGCAACCACAGGGAAGGGAAGCTACACGTCTATGAAATTTAAAAACTGTGAGCGTACATTGTTTTTTAATGAACTCGTTTATTGGTATAATCGGCTGGATGGATGGTCGGCCTTTTTTCCGCTTTCCGTGATTTTTGAACGTATCAGACTTCAATACCACGTATGTTTTGCCTGCACATAAAATAAGCATAATTAAACATTGTAAAGTGTTAAATAGCACGAACATTTCCAATAGTAAAAACAATTCATCCAAATTATACATCATTAACATAATCCTTGTGCAGAAAAAATATCAAAATTAATACAAATGTAAATTTTATTTTAAAAAGGGGCTCATGTTACAAAACATTTTACAACCCCATACCTGCATGATAATTTCTTTTTAATATCCTTTAGATTCAAGGTACGATAAGAATGGAATAATTGAAAATTGAATGAGCAGATTTGAATGAGCAGATTCGAACGAGAAAATTTTTACATTAGATTTTGCATTTTTGACAAGTTTATTAATAATAAATGCGTGAATTTCAAATTTTATAATACAAATATTTGTTGGTGGAAGACCCTAATGGAAGATAACTATGAAACGATCATTTATTAATTCTTTGAAATTGCTAGTACGGATATGTAGATCAGGCAGCTTAAAATTTCCCTAGCATTACTAAAAAATAACATCATACAACAATTACTAGCCTTTTCTCATAGCATTGGCTCCCGGAAGCTCTTCGTGAGGATTCAATGGCTCCCAAAGTTTGCGAGCCTAATAAGTTATAATATTAATATTCATTTTTTGGTGACAGGCAAAATATGTTTTCAACATGAAGATAAAATATTTCAATGAAGAGGCAAATGCTTACTTTTTCTGTCGCAGAAACAAGATCTTTGTCTCGCTTTCTAAGACTGTATTTCTTTGGGCTCTCACAAATTTCCAAAGTTTTTGGTGGAGGGCTAGCTTTTATTGTTACTGGGGGGTCCACATCAGGATAATCGTCCATCATGCCCCCACCACCTTAACAAATTAAAGAGGACATCTCAACAAATTTTGAATTAAAAAAAGACACCACTGATGAGAAAAGATACAATCAACCTACCTGGATCATCTTCATCAGACAGAGCGACATTCTCGTTGGGCTGCATAACACTAGAAGTTCCTATCAAAATATAAACTTTTATTGTAGCAGGAGAACATGTAATTAAGTTTCTTCACATTTATGAGCAGAAAATGCACATAGTATGTAGGACAAATAGACCAAGTAATCTATATCATGATATTCCCGGATGACATTTTTATACCTTGCAACATTAAAAAAATAATACATAAAGATAATCGAATAATTAAGCAGATATCAAAGACAAAATTTTGGGTTAAACAAATATGAGATTTACTTAAAATGCTTCCAAATTAGAGGAATAAATGTATGGATCTTATTCCATTTTTATACGCTTAAGTATACAGTCCACTAAATATACTGTATATGTTTTTTTTCTATTTTGTAAAATTTAAAGTCTGTGCAAAGCAAATATGACATAAATAAGACAAAAAAAATCAAATAGAACAGGCATTGCTGCATAATGAAAATAATTGTCAACGAAATCTTCATTTGGGGGTTTTGGTGGAAAAAATGAAAAATTAGCAAAACAGAAAAAAAAGACAAACCATTAAGAACTGTTGAATGAAGACTCAGGTTATAACCACCCAAGAGGACAGAGGGGTCTAACAATAGTGCTCCCGTCGCCGAGTCCACACTATAGGCATTAATTTTGTAATCTCTTTTGTTACCTAAAATCTCATCTTTTTTGCTAAAAATTCAAAGTACGCAATTAGCTTGAGAAATAACAAAACGACTATAATGGCAAAATGTGGCCAAAAAAATGACAATTTACTCACTTGTACAAGTGGACGTTTCCCCTTTCGTCACTGTCCAAGGGAATGAACGAAACTGGGAGAGAGGGAAGCAAATTGCGCCCAACATTAAAACTATCACCAGCTTTCATGTCAATATTTTTATCTACAGGGAAGTTGTCGTAAGGCAAAAACTGCAGGGAAAGAAGTTGAAATGACTAAGTCGGCACATAATAAGCAAACGATTAAATTTGAGTTAGCAATTCCTGCGAATTACATCATCGTGTTCATCTGGCTCTGCATCCTGTGCTTGTTCAGGGCGCTTCTCCTTGTCTTTCTGCAAATTTCTTTAATAAAACACTTTTGTTAGAGTGCGCATTGGTAAAGTAGTTTAATAAAACGTTTTTATTTACAACAATTTGAGGTTCGTACAGATAATGCACCCATTTACTTAAATTCAAAATTGACTTTGTGACCGATCGTGTCAATAATGTTATCATTTCAATAAAACACTAACTCTTTGAATAAACACTTGCAACTCTTCAAGGTTTCACAGCTCAACAGTCCCCCCCCCCCATATCTTTTTTTTTTTGAAAATTCTCTTCCTACACATGAGGCAGAGCACCGCTACTGGATATGGCGCAGGGGTGGGGGTGATAAAGTACGGTCGTGGCCGATTTCTATAGGAGTTAACCCGGCATTCGCCTAGAAACAACTTTGGGAAACCACGAAAAC
>JAQGAO010003414.1:0-17089 GCA_034697705.1 Ommatoiulus sabulosus | reverse complement strand
GCACTTCCTACTCTGAAGTACGCATGTTGCCCATCCGAATGGATCGAGCGCAGAAACGTACTCTGAGAGTACTCTAGAGCAGATTTTTTGGCCCAATCGAATTCGCCATAATATTTACCTGAGGGATTTTTGTTTGCAGTAACGTTCTTATCTTCAGCGGTGGAATATGAAATCTTGTTCAGATACAACAGGCCTGGTCTTATATGCCCGACTTTTATATTCGTACCATTCAAGAGCTTGGTAATAACACTTCTGGTAATAATAAGAGACATTGTAGATTATCTTTGTGGTTATCTTTAAAATAAGTATGGTAGTCCTGTGAATCGTTCTACATGTAGCTCTCAAATGAACATTTTGAGGTCATATTGGTTATCATGGTATTATTGAAATATAGGTGGCGTTAGCTACCATCTCGGTGCACGTGCGCTTTCTCGCGTAGGTGACAGCTGACCAGGCCAGTCGAATTGGTCACCTACGTGCGACTGAACATGCGTGACCTCATTAAGACTCCCCACAAAAGATAAAAAAACTGACCTCTAGCTGCCAGGGTACCCTAGATCACATACTAGACCAGCTACATGTACATGCATAATGCAAAGTCGCTTATAAGCTAGGCTACCGGTCCAATATTGTATAAAATACAAATATTTTATTTTTCACACGACGTATTAATTTCTTTTTTGTGATATGAAATGGGTATACTGTAATTAATAGTTTAGTCCGAAGAATTAGTTGTACAGGACTGATCAACATTGTACTCGGTGGTGCGCGCATAATAGCAGCAAAGTATTTGCTCATTTACAGATTCTTTTGTATAATTCGTTTAGGACCCTGATATGTGTTATGTTCAAAAATTTAACAATATGCCTTGAGCTTGATCGAAGTGAACCTGAAGATCACAACTAGGTAAATGCAGATTACATTAGTTGTGCATGCAGTGGTTAAAGTTGTGTAGGTCTGTGTCAAAAAAAAGGGAAGTACCACTTGACTGCTGCAAGACCGCAACTGCTAAAAATTGGACTCAGCATTTATTCAGTGATCTACAAGTAGTTTTGTCAAATTTCAGGAATTTTACAAAATGTTAACACTGCTAGTAATTTTTAAAAACTTCTTTTATTTTCTTTCATACTTTATCACTTGCAAAAACGCAAACAACATGCTATCCAATGGAATGGTACACGTGCAAGGCACCGTTACTAGCGGTACTCAAGGGATTACGAAGCTGCACGTAGATGTAAATGTAAATTAAACTCTGCATGCACTAAGCATTTCTTGCTTTAAGTCAACAATTTGTTTGTAATCGAATTCACGATAAATGTAGAGCAAGAAATGCTTAGTGCTCATGCACCACCTAGTGGATCTTGATCTTCATTTACATTTACGAAATCTCCTGAGCACAACTACTGTATAAGCATTTGTTTTTATTCTTATAATGGCCGTTTTTCAAAATTGTAAAAAACGCAGTTTTGTGCAAAAAAAGAACAATAGAAAAAGGTGATGAAAGTACAGATAATTTAAGCAAACACTGCAGTCTTCACAAGCCCACAAGGTTTTAAGTAAATTTGCATTTGGAGAAATCCATTTCCGGATGTTGTTTCATGAATCTGAAAAATCAAAAACCACCATTATCAGACCCAGAAGGGTCAGTTTTTTGACTCAGTTATTTAAACTTACTTTTCGAGCACATCTCTCTTCTTTTGCTCTTCAGATGTTGGCAGCCCCAATTCCTTTTGACGTTGATCGTACATCATCTTTTCAACCATTCCTCTCGTTTCCCCATCTAGATCTGATAGCTGAAAATAACAATTCGAGCTACATATATAATAAGAAGTATAAGAAACATTAAACGCCCTAATGTTGTCACTGTAATACCTTTGATGGTTCAGGATTTACTTTGCGAGTATTAATTTCTGGATCACTCAACACTAGTTTACTCCACCATTCCATTTTATTAACCTGGGATTTATAAATACATATGCAAAATGAATATACGGCCGATTTCATAGACTGATTAGATGGTACAACCATGAAAATGTTAACGAACCTTTTCCATAGTGATATTAATCACTTTATTTTCTATGACCCAAAGGGATTCCTCAACCTTGATTTTGTTGTATAATTCCCCATCTATTATTGGAGGATGTCCTTTTAGTCCTATTTTTAAGTGCTGCAAGGAAATTTGATTTGAAATGTTAATCAAGTATTTAATAACCATCAACACACTTTATGATATACAAACATACATTCTGTTGAAAATCGACGATTAAATCCCTGCTCTTAAGTGGGAAAGATACATTGACGGGTATTTTAAGCTGTAAAAACATGATCCAGGTTATTCAAATGTACACAAGCATAATTCACAAACACTAAACCAAGTTTTGAAAAAAATCACATCAATTTCAGCCAAGGTTTGAGTCCACTTATAATTAGGCAAATCACATCCATTTCCAGCATTTGGGGCAATCTTTCCCTTGTCTTTTGGATCTTCTTCTTCCTCATCCTCATCATTCTGAAAAATTGACAATTTCGTTAACTTTGCCAGAGATTGAAGACCATAAACAACAGGTTAATGTTAGCATTTATCTTCCTGCTAAATGAAATGCCCGATAAATACTCTACTGGCACATATCACTATTGCTGTGTCTGAAATTAACAAGAGTTAACCATACAAATTTAAAACTACACACTTTAGAGTCTTCGGTTTTATCTTTGCTTTCTTCAGCCTTAACATCTTTATCTTCAGTTTTTTCTTCCAGTTTGTTCTGAAATGTCCACAGTTTAGGCATTTTACAAGATTAATGCGAGATATCTTGTAAACCCCAATAATTTACCTTCTGCAGAGATTGCTGTAATTGTTCCGCTTCTTCGTCGGTCAATTCCTTAATTTTTGGCTGTGAAGAATTGAGCAAGTCTTGAGCGTTTCGTGCTGCTGCTTCCTCTTCGGCTTTCTTTGCAGCAGCTTCGATTTTTTCTCGCTTGCGCTTCTCCGCAGCCAATATTTCAGCTTTCTTCTTCTTTTGGATGTCAAAGGCCAAGGCTTTATGTTTGTTATATTTTTCCATTAGAAGCTGAATAAAATTAAAACGCATAAGTTCGACACATCTCATTGTACGCATCATTTCAATATAGTTTAATCATAATTATATATACTTTCTCTGCTGAACCTTCACCACCTCCGGTGTAGAAATCAGTCTTACGCGCCAGGAAGTTAAACAACGTGTCGAAAAACTGAAAATATACACGAGTTTGTTTCAATTCTGTGGATGCTGAATGCCTAGTAAAGACCAACGCAACATTACCTCTTGTATCCCACCCTCATGTTGCTGAGCCATTGCTAGCAGCATGGTGTCAAACCTTTCAGGATCACCTTCCGTCATCTCAAATTGATTTTTTTTTTATCTTCTTAATGAAGCAAATTGATCGGTATGACAATCAACAGCGTACACTGTAGCCGCTGGGTTATTACAACACTCAAAAATCGCACAGTGGCGGAAGGCGTATACAAGAATTAACACTGTAAAAATGACATGCGATTATAACCATGCAATATCATAGTGACAAGGCGCATGCGCGTAATTCCCCTATCATTTCCGGGTAAATACTTTCTACTTCCTTTGAGAAGCATTTCAAATTTTACGCGCGGTTTGAAAATTTGCATGCTCTTTGCAGCTTTTTGTATACTAGGAATAACAAACTTCCTAATTTTTTGTTTTCTGACCGACTTTTACTTATAAGATATTGACGCTCCAAGGAAAGTCTGCAGGTGGTGATGCTTTCGATAAGCGCTATAAAAATATTCCTAAATTAATGTCTATGTCTACAATGAAATCAACTAATTGTGATTTGTCGTTGATTTTCAGCAACAAAAAGTGTATTTATTCTGAAGAAAAGTTTGGTAGAGAACTAATAAATGATCGTTAATGATATTTATTTGACATCACGTCTTTTGATTTCGCTTAGAGAAGTGGAAGGAAATTGAATTAATAAGTATTTTTCTAAGGTAAATATAGTTAAAAATTGTGAAGAATGGCCTCGTTGATGATCTTCCAGCTCGAGTAATTTTCTAAATAATTCAAATGACCAGATTTCAGTTTCATTTTTTTTTCCATTTTGTAAAAGATTTATTTTCAAAATAACAATGCATGGAAACAATCCTTGCATTTATTTATTAAATTAGTTTCGTTATTTCAAAAGAATTTTTTTTTATCTAAATTAGTCCTTAGTTTAATTTCCAAACCTATGTTTAACATATTTATTTATTTTCATTTAATTATTAAGATACTCGTTCAAGACTAATAAAAGTTACCAAAATTTATTTATTGATTTTTTTCTTACATTTATTGAGACTTGTTTTTAAGAAATTTTTGAAATAATTTGCTATTAGGTTAATTAGCGGTGATTATTTTGTAATAGGGAAAAATTGTTCTTGAATTTTTTCTGTAAACTTTAGTCCTCTGCGTTTTTATTTTCTATAAATAAGAAAGATTGAAAGATTATGTAGATAGAACAGTATAGATAGTCTGAGTGAAACTTGATTTCCTTAAAATGTAATTTGAGTTAATTTCCAACAGTTTTTTTAATCGTGAATACAAAGCTAGCGTTCGGCTGTGTTCAAGTCCTGGCAAGAACACCAGTGTACCGTGACGTCAAGTCGTACTGCGCATGTACAAACGAGAAGGATTCGCTTATAGCTTCCAGTCTAGAGTACTTACCATGACAGACATTGCTTTACAATTGCTGGCATGCGCAATAGATGAACACAAAATGGGGCCCACAACACTGAGGCAGTGGCTCTGGTAAAACACGTGGTGACACTGGTGAGCATGCGAGATAGCTGCATGTGCGCAGCTTCAAGATTTGTACTTTCATTAAATTAAATGATGGATATTCAAAAAAATCTGAAAGCGTTTACTAAAGACTGTCCACAATATGCGGAAAGATTTAAAGATTTCATCGTTAAGGAAGTAAGTACATATCGCTGCTAGATTTCATTTTAAAGCTAGCTGAAGGCGTGCTGGCTAGAAACGTCCTTATCATGCAGTCTCATTCAATCAATCGATTTCACTGTATTTTTAACTTCGTGTTACATTAATATATATTTTTATGTATTTAGGATTGGAATTCTTCTGATAGATGTTTCCTGTTATCGGAATTAGCAAAGCTATTGCTGAATCCAAGTTGTGCTGTCATTCTGGCAAAGCACTTTCGTGGAATTTTACTTGATTTATTGCATCGTGCGGCTGCTGAGGTAGATTCCTCAGTAGATGGTTTATCCCATGCGAATGAGCTCCACGAGAAATTTTGCATAGTTTTAGCTCAGTTGGGTCCATTGCATCATCCAATTGTATTAAGGTAAGGGTTTATTAAATATGATAAAAATGCTGCCACTAAAGCTGCAGTTTCTTAAAAATGAAATGTACCAAGATATCTCACTGATATGCCACTTAAATGCACCTAAACAATTAATTTCAGGTTTGCTTTAAATTATTTTAATAATCATCCTCCACCATTCCATCAACTTGCCGAAAATCATTATCCTAATGAGCCTGCTGCAAAGAGAAAAAAGATATATGTATACACATATATTTGCTAGTCTTTTAAGCTATTGCTTTTATTCTACATGTCATTGACATACCATTTCTGTTTTAAGTGGGATTCTAATCAGGTGCTTGGTGATTCTGCTATTGCCCGTGCCTGTTATGGCTTTGTTTGCCAGTCACCCGAGGACTTTCGTTATTTGTGGAATTGGACTACATTTTTGACATATCTGAATAATTCCGCATCTTCGGTTAAATGGTAAGGAAAAGTAACATTTACTTTTTTCATTATTTAACTTACAATGAAAAATTCTATTTATCATCCATTCTGTTATTTTGTTACAGGTTTACGAGTTTGAGTCTAGCTTTGTTATGCAAATTTAATTCACAACAAACTGCTCGTTTTTTACGCAATTTGCTTACCAAAGAGCAAATTTGGCATTTTGCAATCAGGTAAAGTTGTCCGACAATTCCACTTATCGTTTTTATGCCACTAGAATAATTCGTTATAGTTTGGATCTGAATATATTTTAATCCCTTAGATTTGACCATACTTTTGTGCGTTTCTCACCGACCAAATATTTCCATACTTCACCGGATGCAAAAAACTCCATTTCGTCTTCATCTTTTATTGTGTCATCAGACTTGGTGCCTTCAGTTGTGTCAATTGACAATGTGTTGCTCCCATGTTATCAATCATTAGTAAGTATAGATTTTCAGAGTAACGGGGAAGCCAAAGTTAAATAACTTTAGAAAAATCCAAATCAACTATCAGAGTATTTTCTTTATAAAAAAAATTAAAATGTAAAAGTTTTACCAATTTACTTCATCTAATGGAAATTTCTTTTAAACTTGTTTTTGCATTTGTGTTTTGTCAGTTCAGTTATATGTTTTGCATTTTGGAAACATGACAACTGCTCTCATTGGTTCTATGTTCTTGATTAAAAAATTTTTAATTGTTTTTTTAAAGAATGGAGGTGATGGATGCTTAGTTTCTACTCCTTCTACTCGGGCCAATTTGCATAGTTTGGTGTTGGCAGTCAAGAAAGATCTACCTGTGCTGCTTCAAGGTCCAATTGGGAGTGGGAAAACCTCCATCGTTGAACATCTTGCAAATGTAACAGGACGCACCAAGCAGCCCCATCTGTTAAAAGTACAGTTGAGCGATCAAACAGACAGCAAGGTAGAAAATTATATTTATTTATCAAAGACAGTTGTAGTCTCAGCTTATGCAACAGGCAGCATTCAATACAGTTAAAAGTTAAAGTATTAGAGAAGTTAATGTTAGTTTTAGTTATGTAAATAATAAATAAAAAGTGAAGTTAAATGTTATTGTTTCATGGAAAAGTAGAATCATGCATTGCCTAAATTAAGTTAAAAATCTTGGTTATTTAGACAAAGCTTTTCTATAAGAACTGACAGTGAAACCAATTTGCTTCCAGATACTACTGGGAACCTACCGATGCACAGATGTACCTGGAGAGTTTATATGGCAACCTGGAACTTTGTTACAAGTAAAAACAGTTCTTAGTTTAATTTGCTCATGGCAGTGCAAGTACAATAAATATAATGCTTGCTTGAAAAATAGGCTGTTCAGAATGGATATTGGATTCTGTTGGAGGACATAGATTATGCACCAATGGAGGTATTGTCTCTACTTGTTCCACTGTTGGAAACTCGGTCATTAACAGTTCCTGGGCATAGTATTCCTGTTAAGGCCCATCCTGGATTTCATTTATTTGCGACCCAAAGGTGCTTGCATGAATATTTTTATTATACTGTACATACAATAAACAAGTTATCTTATTTTTTTAAATGTTGCTCTTGATTCAGATTGCTAGGTAGTAGCAGTGGATTTTTCAAGGCCCATTCCAGTCATGGGGATATTTTGGATAAACATTTCACAAAGATATCTGTTCAGCCATTATCCCCAACTGAACTGAAGGAGGTTTGCAGCTTGTCAGCTTTTTGAATGAAACAAATATGATGTAGTATTTTTCACTCTTATATGCTGTTGTTATTGTTTAGGTTATTGTAAAAAAATGGCCTGTATTGAGTCAAGCAGTAGATCGAATCGTGGAAGTATATTTAATGATGAGTGCTGGAAAACACGAGTTTTCATTTAACAACGAAGCTAGCTTTGATGATATTACAGAGAAACCAGCGATTCTGACAAGTGGTCGCCCTGTTTCTACTAGGTAGTTCCCATTATTTTATATGCATGCTCATTACAAGTGTTAAGATTTTTTTGTAGAAATCTAATTAATTTTCAATACTTGATTTATTTGAAAAGGGACTTATTAAAGTGGTGCCATAGAATGTCAGATTGCTTTCCTACGAGCTCTGAGAAAACAATTGCAGCTTTCCAAGAAGCATTAGATTGCTTTTGTTTTAGCATTTCAAAGACAGTCAACCGTCTTCCTATTGCAAAACAAATCGGTGCTAAACTTAACATTGTGGAAACTGAGGTTACATTTTTTTTTTATCTTTATATGTTGTTTCATGTTTTCTAAAGCCCAGTGTTGTTAATATTAATGAATCTTTTTTTTCATTCTAGGCTGAATTCTACTGCACAAAACACAAGCCAACTTTTCAGTCTACAAAACGTGAAGTTACAATTGGTCGGGCTACCCTTCATCGCAAAAAAGAAAATCTTCAGCATCTGAGGTATAGAGAATCTAGTTATATGCCATAGGGGTCACAAAATGACTACCTCATTAAATATAGATGAATATCATTTAAAAATAGCAGTTTAAATTCTGTCTGTTGTATATACAACTTGTAGGAAGGTTCACTTAAGATAACAATTATCTTTATTAAATTCTATGAAATATTATTGACTAATAAAATAGACATTGGCTGCATTTTGTGCTGCACTTGGGTAGTGGATTTGGATTATCCTGAAAACAAATATAAAATACAATTATTCTTGATATCGAAAAAACACCTTGTGCCTTATGTTTATCTGTTGCACAAACACTGTCTATATATTACCAAACTTAAGTTGAATTCTTTTTTCAAATTTTTTTTTAAGAAAATCAAGGCCTACATATGCATTTACTCGTCAGTCGAGCATGCTTCTAGAGCAAGTAGCAGTTGGTGTAAGAAATTGTGAACCCGTGCTAATTGTCGGAGAAACAGGAACTGGAAAAACTGCAACTGTTCAGTATTTGGCTAAAGAAACTGGTAGGACTGTGCAATTTAACTTTATCAAAGATGTATGCTGTTGCTAATGTATGTACAAATGATTTGTAACATAGGCCACAGACTAATTGTTGTCAATATGAATCAGCAAAGTGACAGTGCAGATTTACTTGGAGGGTAAGTAATTTTGTGCCACATGACTCGAGTTGCGGATTTATTTCTTATCTAAAATGCATTTTTTTTAGCTTCAAACCTGTTGATCTTAAGTTTTTGGTTCGCCCGTTGAAAGAGGAATATGAAGAAATGTTTTGCCAAACCTTTTCAAGATTACAGAATGCTGATTTTCTCAAAAAAATTTCGGTAATGGAAATGATGTTGTTGTTGTGATAAAATGTTTAAGTATTGGTGCTCTCAACTATAGTTCTTGTTTATACAGACTTGTTTTAATCAGAAAAATTGGAAAGATTTGCTGACTTGCATGAAGCATACACAACGCATAGCCTGCCAGAAAGGTAAGTTGTTTCATTACCGTTAATGCAAATTGAATGTTCAAAAAATTACTGGATTTTACATCTTCAGCTAGGGCTGGTACAATACCTGGAAGTGAAGAAGGTACAACATTACAAAATTGGCTGGCGATTGGTGAAAAAATTAATAAACTGAAGATTCAAGTCAAACATTCTGAGAATGCTTTGGCTTTCACGTTTACTGAAGTAATTTATGACATTTCGCTATCTTTTCCTCTCTATTTATACAAAGACAAAGCCTTTCAAAAAAGTTAAAGGTGACTTTTCTCCTCAACTTCCAATTTTTTGTTTAATCTAATGCGTAACTTTATTGTTTAACTCTTAGGGAACATTAGTTAAAGCAATAAAGGAAGGCTCTTGGATACTTTTGGATGAAATAAACTTGGCATCAGCTGAAACATTAGACTGTCTTGGTGGCCTCCTGGAAAGCGTTACTGGCTCTGTGCTACTAATGGAAAGAGGGTTTGTGTAAACTTCAGACTTTCATGGTTTTCCATGGAAGAATTGTAACTGTATTGTAAATCCGTTGTTTCCTTTTTTGAAATATAGAGATACCAAAACAATTAAACGTCATCCTGAGTTTCGATTGTTTGCGTGTATGAATCCAGCAACAGACGTTGGAAAGAAAGAATTGCCCCCAGGGCTCCGGAATCGGTAATGCACTTCCTTGAACGTTTGCAACGTTTTATGTTTGTAAATTTACATTTCATTTATGATTTTTTACAGCTTTACTGAGTTCTACATGGAAGACTTGGACGATAAATCTGATCTTGGACTCTTGGTTGAGCATTATCTAAAAGGATTATCATTGACTGCTGCCCAAATAGATGGCATTGTGAAGTTTTATTTGCAAGTGCGCATTGAATCCGAGAAGAATTTGACTGATGGGACGGGACATAAGCCTCATTATAGGTATCATTTCCATTGTAAATTAATAAATCAAAAATAGAACTAAGAGAACTACACTTAAATTTGTATATGTTTGTAAGTGATGGTTGGAAATGTATTTACTTGTATATATTATTTCTTTTAGCCTCAGAACTCTTTGTCGCGCACTTAGTTATGCTGCTGGGAATCCATGCATGAGTGTACCACGGTCATTATATGAGGTTAATATAAATTTTCAGACCATTTAGCTTTATTTCAATTATGAATTGTTTTTAAATTGGAGCATATAATTTTCAGGCTTTTTGTCTAAGTTTTTTGACCCAGCTGGATAGAAGCTCACATCCCGTTGTTGAAAATCTTATAATAAAATTCATTCTTGCAAAGCAAAATGTGAAGGGCATATTGCATAAACCACTTCCGGAACCCTCTGGTGGAAGACATTTGAAATTTGAGGGATATTTCATTCTTAAAGGTGATCAAGAGCCTATTATCTCTGATACCTATATTCTCACACCATCCATTCGTCGCAACCTGAAAGATCTTTCACGTGTTGTAGCAGCTGGGTAAGTTTTCAACCATTTTTGCGTTCTGCTCATGTTTTTCGAGAGATTAATATTTTTTTTTGTTTGATTTTGTGCAGAAGACACCCTGTGCTGCTCCAAGGAGGGACCTCTGTTGGAAAGACCAGCCTGATTAAATGGCTGGCTGACAGCTCAGGGAATTATTGCGTACGTGTCAACAATCACGAGCACACCGACCTTCAAGAGTACATTGGATCGTATGCAGCTGACATCACAGGAAAATTGGTCTTTAAAGAAGGTTAGTTAATTTTTGAAAGTATTTTTTCTTTTTTTACATGAAAAATATCACTTGTTTCTAAATAATTGGAGTCACTTCTTCAGGAGTTCTGGTTGATGCCATGAAAAAGGGCTACTGGATCATTTTGGATGAATTAAATCTGGCACCTTCTGATGTGTTGGAAGCTCTGAATCGAGTGAGTTATTGTTTTAGAAAATTACATTACATGTATATTCCTTATGTCTTGTACCATTAAACTTTTATACGTGAATCTCAAAATTTCTTCCAATTAAAGCTTATTGGTCTTTGTGTTTTGCAAAATTTAGTTTCACGCTTAAATCATAGATAATTAAATCTGAAAAGTTGGCAAATTGCTAAACCTGTTTGAAAAGGTGCAAAAATTCAATTTTGAATTGAAGTATTTACTGTATGTGAATTAGAGCCACATTAATAACAGGAAAACTTCAAGTAATCATTTGCCGTACAGCACAGCACTCGGTATTTTTGAGAAGCGTTTATTTCATTGTTGTGAAATTATAGTCCGGCATTTCAATATGTTAACACTTAAATTTAAAATTGTTAGGTTTTGGACGATAACCGGGAATTATTTATTCCTGAAACTCAAGAAACTGTCAAGGCACACCCTCGGTTTATGTTGTTTGCAACTCAGAATCCTCCTGGACACTATGGTGGACGAAAGGTAGTAATATTTCATAAAAAACTCAAAATTTGCCTGCGGGCCTAAACTTTTTTTTTTTAAATACTAGGTTTTGTCACGTGCATTCCGAAATCGTTTCATTGAGTTACATTTTGAGGAAATTCCTCCCAAAGAGTTGGAGACGATCCTACACCAACGATGCGCGTTGCCTGAATCCTATTGTAAGAAACTCGTGGCCATCATGATGGAACTGCAAGTGAGTTTTGCAACAGTTTTCTTTTTTTTTCTTTTTTCTTCATTGTGTACTCATTTTAATGTAAAATAATTTATTAAAGACAAGAAGATCTTCCAGTGGAATATTTGCTGGCAAACAAGGTTTAATAACATTGAGAGATCTCTTCCGATGGGCAGAAAGATACAGACTGGCCAGTAAGCAGTCAGCAAAATTTTATGATTGGGTTCAGCACTTGGCCGATGAAGGTACTGAATTGATTTTATTCCAATGTTGAATTAAAGTTGGAAAACAGGAGAAGCATTCCAAGTATACTGATGCTGAATTCTCATTTAGGGTACTTGTTATTGGCTGGCAGGGTACGTAAACCTGAGGAAGTCGATGTCATAGTCAACGTTTTGAACAAGCATTTCAAGTGCCAGGTGAAACCTGAGAACTTGTTCTCATTTCAAAATGAGAGTTGTTCACCTGTTGTTCAAGGATTAATGCAAGAAATTGCCCAACTTAACCCACTGCCCACTGGCTTTAATCATTTGGTGTGGACTTATAATATGCGTCGCCTTACCATTTTGCTTGGTCAAGCTCTGCGTTTCAATGAACCAGTGTTACTGGTTGGTGAAACTGGGTGAGTGGTGTGAAATACTTTTTTAATATTTGCGCTATAGGTGGCTCTCCAGCCAATGCTTTTTTAATCTGTTTACACATATTTGAGTATATTAATGGGGGTATGCTTTTTCGCATAGCATATCGTTGTAGTTTATTTTCATGAATGTCTCAACTGTTTGTAAACTAGTATATGCAAAGATTTTATTTGGATAATGAATGAATGTTGTCAAAATTATAAATTATATTAACTGTTCTTCTTGAGTCCATTTTTTAAAACATTGCTTGTAGTTGCTCATTTCAACTGTTTTCACCTTTAGATGTGGAAAAACCACAGTTTGCCAGTTTTTTGCCGCTCTTTCAAAACTACCCTTGTATTCCATCAATTGCCACATGCATTCAGAAGCAGCCGATTTCCTCGGTGGCTTGCGGCCAGTTAGAAATCGAAACGCTGATTCAAATTCAGAAGTTAACACTGGGCGACTTTTTGAATGGGTAGATGGGCCACTTGTTCAAGCGATGCAAGAAGGAACTGTATTTTTGGCTGATGAAATCTCATTAACCGATGATTCGGTCTTGGAACGTCTTAACAGTGTTCTTGAACCTGAGAGGACTCTGCTGATAGCAGAAAATATTTCTGGACAAAGCGAAACCGGTGGTGGTGAAATGACCATTGTTGCAAAGGATACCTTCCGCTTTGTTTCAACAATGAATCCGGGTGGGGATTATGGGAAAAAAGAGGTGAGTCGATTATACATGCAAGTTTGCAATAATCAAGCAATAAGATGCAGCAAATAACTAAGCTATTTATTATTCTGTAGTTATCGCCAGCCTTGAGGAATCGTTTCACTGAAATCTGGTGTCCCAGCACTAATAGCAATGAAGATCTGATTAACATCATTGAACATAACCTAGCACCTGGATTGCGACTTCACAAACAGAATGATGGAAATACTGGCATTGGACAAGCAATGTTAGATTTTTTGATTTGGTTTGGCAACCAAACTGTTGGTAGAAGGTGAGTCCAACTTTGTCAATTTAGTTATTAGTCATTGTTGAAACAAAACCAAACTATTTCTAAACAATTTAAAATAACTTTCATTGTTAATTAGAAATGCAAAATTTCTGGTTATTTATATGTTGTCTAAAGATTCTTCGATTTGTTAGTGTTGAAAACTTAAAGTACAATTATGTTTCTAAATTACTGATTGTCCATTTCTCTTTTACATTTTGTAGAGTTACTCTTAGCATACGTGATATTCTTTCTTGGGTCAATTTTGTCAATACTACAGCAAGCGGTGATAAAAACCCTATTATTGATGTAGCTGCTGCGTTTGTCCATGGAGCATGCTTAGTCTTTCTTGATGCCATTGGAACTGGTCAGAAAATGATGGATTATTCATCTGTTTTAAGTTTAATATAACATTTTTTTAGTTTTTTAATAGCGTTTCTTTCTTGTTGGTCATTTTTCAAGGGAGCACAAGCCATTCAAATGTTGTACAAACTGCTGTCATGAAAAAGGAATGTTTAGATTATCTTGTCCAACAAATTCACCGTTTAACTGGTCTGAAATTAAATGAAAGTTTCTTTGGACTATTGCAAGAAGGAGCTGCGCCAGTTGCAGTGTTTTCCGACAGCTTTAAGTTTGGATTGGAACCTTTCTTTATTCCAAAAGGTAACTTTGAGACGTGTACAGATAGTTATATCGCTTTTTTGTGTAGTGTGATTTTATTAATTGATGACAATTTTTTGATACTTTTTTAATGTTTTAGGAACGTCTCTCAGTGTTGACCTCGATGGTGTCTTCACATTAAAAGCGCCTACAACTGGCATAAATGCACTACGTGTTCTCCGTGCTATGCAACTTTCAAAACCGATTTTGCTAGAAGGTTCACCTGGTGTAGGCAAAACCAGTCTTGTCATTGCACTAGCCAAAGCTTGCGGGCATAGATTTATTCGAATTAACCTGTCAGAACAAACGGTATTGACAAATTTACTTATACTTACTTCATTATCAAAAATCTTTCTGTAGTTTCTAGAACTTTAACGTTACTTTCTTTTAGGATATTTCTGATCTGTTTGGTGCCGATCTACCAGTAGAAGGTGGACGTGGTGGAGAGTTTGCCTGGCATGACGGCCCTTTGCTGCAAGCTATCAAGAAGGGAGAATGGATAGTTTTGGATGAATTGAACTTGGCTTCCCAGTCAGTCTTGGAGGGACTTAATGCATGTTTGGACCATCGTGGTGAGATCTACATCCCTGAATTGGGAAAAACATTCCAGACACCAACCGACAAGATGCGACGCATATTTGCTTGCCAAAACCCCTTGAATCAGGGTGGTGCTAGAAAGGGTCTTCCAAAGTCCTTCCTAAATCGATTCACACAGGTAATGGAATTTAGGCTTTTTACTGTTCTCGTTTAGAGAATTTTGATTGTCTTCAGGCTTTGTCAAACTTTCGATCTCCTTGCTTGGCCGTTCTTTTTCGTTTTCTACCTTATTATTTTAATATATAAAACTTGGTGGTACTTTTATCCACGCAAAATCTAACATTTTCAATGTAATGCTACGAGATATTTGATATTTGATGATATTATCGTGATCATTTTTTTAAATTGGGAAATTCCAATTTTTTTTGTTATGTCTTAATTGACCATTGATACTTTTGGGTCCCTTTTATAACTTTAAAAATTCATAATAATTTCATTAAATGTTCTATGTGTAAGTGTATTAAATCAATAGTTATGTTGCTATAAAAAAAATGTTATTAATGTATAAATTTAATTGTTGCTGTTTGATTGTTTCTTTATCCTTTCATAGGTTTACATTGAACCTCTGTCAACATCTGATTTTGAAATAATAACACAAGCAATGTACCCACAAATTCCAGCTGAAGTTACTGTTAGCATGGTAGCGTTTAATCAGCAGGTAATAATTTACTATATGCAGTACCGCCATTTTGAAATAAGTTTTTTTTTTGTTTTGTTCATAAATTAATTCATAAAAACGTTTTTTATCTAGGTTCATTTTGAAACTGCAGTTAAGCGAATGTGGGGCAATAGTGGTGGCCCTTGGGAAATTAATTTAAGAGATATATTTAGATGGTGTGACCTGCTGGTTAAGAACCAGGTACGTTAATCGTGCATTATCCAAGTTATAATAAAATTGTTATCTTAAACGTTATTGACAATTTACTTTTTTATTTGGTTGCTTCAGGAAGGACCAAAGTATACTCCTGGAGAATATGTCCGTTTGATTTATGGTGACAGAATGCGCACATTATCTGACAAAAACATGGTAATTGTTAAAATTAACTGCATTAATATGGTCATTTATCATTCGGTCATTAAAAATGAAAAACTTTGTATATGTAGGTTCAAGCTCTGTCTCGTAATTTCTTCGATGCAGTTGGGATTAATAGTTCCTGTCATCTGCTTTCAATTACGAGTGAATGGGTGCAAGTTGGACATTCTTTCTTGCCACGCGTGACTACGCACCATAACAGCTATGCTTCAGGGACTTATTCTCTAAATAATGCTCAGCTGCACCTTTTCCCTAGTCAGTTGCAAAATTTAGAGTCACTCATGAAATGTATTGAAATGAATTGGATGGCGATTTTGGTAAGGATACCCAATATAATCTACCCAAGTTCTGTAGTGATTACTTTTATGATAAAAAGTGCTCTGCGATTCATATAGGTGGGACCTGCTGCAAGTGGAAAATCGTCTCTTGTGTGCCTGCTTGCTGAAATATGTGCACACCCGCTTCAGATCCTAAGCATGAACTCTGATATGGATACCACCGAATTGCTGGGCGGCTTTGAGCAGGTAGGGGAAGATTTTATTTTTGTACTTATTTTCAGGGTTTGCCATGGGTTATGCATAACGTTTAAACTTCTTGGTATATATTCATATTACATGGACTTGTTACAAAGAGTGTGAGCAAATGCCATTGCCCTACCATTGATTGACACAATACAGTATATGATTCACCGTGATATTGGCGATTGGTCCTAAAACTACTTTAGAAATCCAAATTGCGTACTATCTGGCATCTTAAGGCTAAAGATTGCAACATTGAGGTTTGGCATCTCGACTTGATGAAACTTGCACAAATGTGCGCTGTCCTTGTTTGGGTAATGGGAATTATTTAATGAACCTCGTGATTGTAAGCCACTTGCAGGTCAGGGGATGGGAAGAATAGGAGATGAAAAGTATGATGTATTGAAGGAAAATAACATGTTCATGCAAAATTTTAGTAAAATTGCCAGGATCGTTCATCCTGACATATGCCTAGACAGTTCATCGTAGCAAGTCAGAATTAACAGCTGATACGGAATTGGTCTTTGACGAAGATTTTCCAGCACGACTTCCCATGGCAAAACAGCTGTCTTTTCACTGGGTGGTGGCGCCATCTGAGTTACATGTGGCGCCTGCAGTGTATATTGATGGGTAACGCTATTTCTTCGCAAAATTTATTTTGAGAAAAGAAATATATTGAGGAAGTAAATGCCGCCGTCTGATAAATAACGGAAATACCATTTCTTTGCAGGCATGGTTATAGACAAACAATCAATCTTTTAAGATTGCATGAATGGTGGAATTGGGAAAAGAAATCCCTGTACTGTCTTTAAGGGGGACTCCTACAGTGCGATTTGCACCCCATGCCACCCCACGTGGGTCGTTCCAGAAATCGACAAATAC
>JAQGAO010003413.1:0-17090 GCA_034697705.1 Ommatoiulus sabulosus | reverse complement strand
AAAACAAAAAAAAACCAATTCAGTACAATTGGTTGAACTTTAGTCTATTCACCACGTTAAGACCATACATGATTTAAATTTAAATTTAATATTTTCACAAAAAGATAGTTTTCTCGTAAGTATTAACAATAAAAAACAGAGGGAATTCTCAGTATACAATGTTGAGGATTCATGAGATGTTCATAAAACATATCGCAGGTAAAATACACGAATATAAATATGTCATGAAATGCAAGCTTTATAAATTCAAAATCCGTTCAAAATCGGAATTAAAAATAATAAAAATGATCAAGAAGCATTTCCCTTTAAACAAAAAAAATCGTAGTAAAATATTTTCTTATTTGTTTCGAATTAAAAAAACAAAAAACAATTCAGTACAATTGGTTGAACTTTAGTTTAGTTCTAGAAATAAAGTTCTCAAAATACATCACTTAAATTTAACGAGGAATAAAAACCAGCCCTTTTTAGAAATTCATTCTGTAGCAGTACTGTATTATTTTTGTATCATCACAAACTTAAGTTCATTGAATATACCATTATGATGATCGACTACATATGTTTTTTCAACGAAAGATAATGGCTACCCTTTTTCAAAATTTAATGACAAAAAGGTATATAACTTAAGTACTTAAACATTTTTATCCATGCGCAGATTCCGTAGGTATTTGTGTGTGTGGGGGGGGGGGGGGGAATTGATCGTAGGTTTGTTCTGGGTGCAGATTCAGTACGTATTCAAGGGGGCCGCAGGTCTATTGATTTCGGAGACTATAGCATTGCCCTTATTTCTTATTTAAATGTTAACCTAAGGCAACATTTTAGATTAGTGACCCATATTTGCCCACGTTTTTGAATGCCTGCAATATTGGCTTTGCAACAACAGCGGAGAATAACATTTCCATGCGTAAAAGCCACTTTCGTTGATCCTACGAATTTACATGGAAATGTAGACGGATACACGGACGAGTGCGCTTTTACCGAGTACATATTTGATGTGGCTCCATCGACGTCCATGCACCTCCATGACAAGCACTTCAAACGACAATTTGTCAACTATAACAGACATTAATCTCCTACAATGACTGATGTTAATTCGGTTTTAGCTCACGAGAGCAACAACTAACATGCATGTAGACTTTTGGTAATCCATCTTATACATTCCCATATAATATTACCAATATAGACCCATTTTATAATGCCGTGAGTTCATATATGACATTTTTCAAGTTGACATTATTGGCAACTGATCATGTATTTTCATAATATCGTAGTACAAGAATACATTTTTACCGTATGCTTAATCTAATTTATACATATACAGGTACATGTATGTATGCCTATATACTATATTTAGCGTGGGAGATTTTAAAATTGCGCTTATCTGAACGCTATTTTGGTGATTAAAAAGTTTCGAAAAGTTTTTTTGAAAGCAAAGTTACTCGTGAATAATTTCAGGAATTCATTTTTTCATAGATTCGCGTATATTAAATGTAAGTAAAAACTGCATACTAATAATAAACCACTGCTGCTAAAATAACCGCATGAAAAATGTAGCAAGTAGTGCGGCAGCAGTCCACGCAAATTCCCTCAAGATGTGTAATACTGTACATTTACAATGTTCAGTACATGTATATTTTGCTAAACTCTAATACATAAGTACATTACGATAACATGCAGAGTAACAATAATAATGTATTTAATCTGGATGGCAAAATCGAATTATAAGCAATAATAAAAAACATTAAACAACATGCAAAGTGCAGGACATCTAAATTTCTCTGTGCCTAAAGTGTTTGTCCATGCCTAAGCTGTATATTTAAGGCATGAATCACTCAATAGGTTAAGAAAATAAAAGATGTTGCTTTGCTATAAAAAGTTTGAGAAATGCATTGCATGAATTAGAAAAGTCAGCTAAAAAAAATTATGACGAAAAACTTGCTACATACAGTACAAAGCAACGTGTATTTTTAGCTCAATTAACTAAATGCATTATTTTCCCTTATGTTTCAGATGGGTGATAAAATGGATCTGGAAGAGCTCTATAAAAGATACTGCACTCACCTGAAATATTCACTGCTACTTTCTTTATTGTGTATTACAGTCCTCTACGGAGTCACATTTCTGGGAATATTACTTAGTTACGGCTACGTAAGTGAATTTCGCAGCAAAATTATGCATTTTTGATACTCAACCGGCTTTTACAACTGTTTCGTGAGCTGAAATGACGAGCATCATCAATCTTGCCTACGCTATATATTTTTATGGAAATAGCTAGCTTGGAATAGTCAGTTTCACCCACCTAATGTACCTAAAAATATGCCATATACTCGTTCATTCCCTGTTTAAATTTTGTATAAAAATTTACCCCCAAATTAAAGAATCTTAAGATCCAAATTTTATCCTACGTATTTCATAAAACAAATATACTTCAATTCGTTGTATTATTCCTCGCTCGTTTTCTGTCGTTGCAGACCTTTGACAACGATCTGCCTCTGTTGGTCTCGTTCGTGACGATCCTAAGCACCCTGTCTGCCCTGTTTGTGTTTTTGTATTGTCTGGAGGTGGTGTTTATCAAGTTTTCTACGTCGATATCGTGTTTCCTATGGATTGCCCTGTTGAGCATCGTTTATTTGCTAACGTTTCTGAAGCCTACGTTTTCCCCCATGGATAATGCACCGCACATTTTTTTCCTCGTTTTTACTACGCACACTATGATGTCGTTCGGTGAAATACCGGCTATCGTTTTCGGTGTCCTCACAGCTCTTTCGCAATTGCTGACTTCGGCCTTTCTGGCCAATGCCAACCAAGACAAATTAACATATCAAGTAAGACGATTCAGTTCATCATCTCATGTTTCATTCAAATTGTTCTATGTAAATTACAGTGCATGCAGTAATCACGTGGATAATACTAATAATTCGATTTCTGTCAATTGAACTCATTCTGTTGTTCAATATCTACGTGAATTTTAGTTGGTCGCTTTGACCGTCTTCCTCACATGTGCCAATTTGGTGGGTTTTTATCACCGTCGGATGACGGAAGCTGCCCACAAAAGACGTTTTGTAGGGACTCGTAGTTGTATAGAATCGAGGATTCAATTGGAGTATGAAAAAGAGCAACAGGTAGGTTAAAGATAATTTTTTTTATTTACACGTGCATACGATGCATGAACTAAATTTTGGCACCAGTCATTGCGATATAACGAGGAAATGAGTAGGTATAGTAAAGTAATGGCGTGTTTCACAGAGCGAATTTCTTTTCATTTTCTTTTAAATTTCTACTTTTAACATCATGATGCGATAACGGCTACTTCTAATACACCCCACACAAGCCCTTAAGGAACCATTTTATTTTCTTATTTAGGAACAACTGTTGCTGAGTGTAATTCCAGCATATATTGCGGCGGAAGTGAAGCGAAGCATAATGCTGAAAATGGCTGATGCCTGTCATGAAACTAAGCATGCAAAACAGCAATTTCATGAACTCTATGTGCAAAGACATAACAACGTTAGGTAAAGAAACAATTTCGTATTTGAAAATTAAATAAATTTCTATTTTTTCACCAGCGTATTTTTACCCGGACTAAACTTTTGTTTTGAAAAATGCATCCATTTACTTTAATTCAATAACTTCAATAATCCAATAATATTTTTCTAACAGCTTTATATTGAATTTCCTTCACATGTATTGAGCTAGTCTCATAGAGTGCGTATATTGCGAATGGATTGGCATTTTGCATATGTATATTTCTCACGACCAAGGAAAACAAATAGGCCTACGGTTTTAGGACGTCTATCTTGATGTTTTCTACATTGACGGTATACGTTTTTCCACTTTTATGCAATCAGATTGATCATTGAAATACTGTACAGTAGAAAGACAACTGTTCTTGGCCATTTCTCAGACATGACATTTTTGTTATAAGAGCAGAATAAACGTTTTTTTCCGAGACAAACTATTGATAAAAGTGTATAATGAGAAATTCAATCAGCGGTATGAGCGTTACTGAAGGCTAACTTCAATAATCGCGTCCTGATAAAGAATGGTTTGACATCAATAAGATGCGAGCACACACATTCTCAAAAAAGGCAAAATGATCAACTCAATTCTTACGGGCAACTCTTGAGCCTGCTATTTTCCAAAGTACACCCAGGGTTATTACCAAAGACATGGGAAGCAATCAGAAAAAACGAGAGGAAAAATGAAAAAAAAAATCGGTGGAACAAACCTTCAATTTATCGGTAATCTGGAGGGTCTTCTCGATGAAAACATGGAAGAATTGTTGGAGAAGCACATTCACACAAAAAACTATTGTCCAGCGTATACGTCGGGACATCGTGACCAAAGTTTCGCTGTAAAGCCACTGCTATCTGTAATGATAAAAATGACCCATTGTTGTCACTCCGTGTCAGTACAATGGGCAGTCTAAACAAGTGCTCATGACATCGGTCGCATCCGCATCAGGGGAGATAGGTCAGTCGAACGGGATACTTTACTCGGGTGGTCAGTTAGAAAAGGTCAATGGACAATAGATGAATCTGAAATTGTTTCATACGAGGCAACGTGCTGACTAAGACGAGATGACCACCAGTCAACAATGCCACGAGAACCCTTTAAAATAGATAAAACACGCTATTGGAACGAAACTTTTTAAAAACTTAATGAAAATAAGAGGTGAATTAAACTAGTCGAATCATGCGCTTAAAAAAGTGAACTCGTAATGTACAGTACTTGAAACTGAATATCATCAATCCACTTCACCTACTGTATTCGTAAATATTGCTAAACTTATTAACTATTGCTTCTGGGGAGCAAATTCAAATGAACTCTAAAGTTTACGGCGAGCAATTTCAAATTGTTATCGTCAATTTTGCATCTAGAAGTGCCGCTTTATTGCAAAAGGCGATGCTCGAGACTCGGAATTAAAATAAGCAGGGGGAATTTTAAATGTGGTCATGGCCCGGTGTAATCAACATCGGCATAATTATACTCGACACTAAATGCGATAAAAACACGCATTCGTTTGGCATAAAGCGGGAATTTAATTAACCTTCGGATAAAACGGAGTTTTTATGCCATAAATTCAGCTCGTGGAGCGATGAACCTACCGCTGAAAAAGCCGCTTAAAATTGATAGTTATAGAAACTGAACAAAATGAAGCGATTCAAGAAAGATCGTAAAAAAGCTAATAGTATTTTATCGTTTTTTAATGGAAATCTTGAAATGCGAGCTGAAATCGCTTCATTATGCAGTCAGTCGGAGGAAGACCTACTTAGCAGCTTCTTATACGTCAACTAATAGGCTTTAATAGCTGACTTAGTTTTTTTGGCTTTTAAAGCAAAACGCTATTCAGGAAGATTATTGAAAGCAATTTGCCATCGCCATTCGGGAAGTGTTCAATAGAAAACGCCAAAAACGAAAATAGAAATTGAATTGTTGAAAGGATCGAGGGCAGCAACCCGCAATATTCAACCGCGAATAAGCGTAATGTACGGGCCTTTGCCAACATTTTTTTATATGCAGAATCATAAGTTTGGTTTACTATATGAAGCTTGTATTTAGACGTAAGCCGAGCTTCATAATCCGTGCAATGAACTGGCAATTTAAATTGAATCTTCATTGTGTTAAGCCTGAAATCAATTGCTTCCAAATCAATCCTTGCCATTGCTGCATTTGACAGATCATCTTCAAACCGCAATCAATGAAAATGAGAAATGGTAATTTTCCTTAGTAAAGCCTCGGATTATCACAAGATCACAAGATCAAAATTATGTGTATAATAAGAACAACTATGCGAGTATTTCTCAATCGTTGCGACAATTTAACACCAATTTATTTAGGATAATTTTGATAAGAAAAGAAAGGTTTTGTGTTCGGAGTTATTGTATTTTCCATTGATTGAAAGTTTTTAGGATAATTACCAAACTAAAAATCAATTTTTTTATATATTTCGTCTAGTATTTTATATGCTGATATAGTGAACTTTACACCTTTGTCCGAACAATTGAGTGCCTCTGATTTAGTTCGTACTTTAAATGATCTCTTCGGCCGATTTGATCAAATAGCGCAGGTAGGTTTTGTTATATTTTTTGTATTTAAAGTTTACTTTCATTCTTATTACTACAAAACCTATTTCTAAGTTTTTTTTCTGCAAATCGTTTATTGAGGGAGCTGCATTAGTATACTGGTTATATTTAAAATAATTTTGCTTTTACTACCTATAAAACAGATGAACCGATTCTCTAGAACTTGAAAAAATGCGAATGAAACAACTTTTATACAGTATTAAAAAATGACTACGCCCCTATAATTGGGCAATCACTGTAACACCGGGTGTATTGTCGTGAAGCCTGGCATCTTAAATCGACCACAGTACAGCTGTACAGTACAGTATGTGTCACTGCACTTACGACGTAATAAATGGTAGTAAGAAAACTTCCAGAAAAAAATATAATATAATGAACAATTCCAAGTTATATTATCAGGTTATAGCATTAAAAGGATTGGTCTAACAAGTAAAATATAAATATCTCCTCAGATGACCAAAATTCTACAACAGGTTGTTTTACAGTAAAAAACTGATCAAAGTTCAGTACGAAATTAGATAATAAAAATGCCTTTTATTTTTATGAGACGCCCTGCATATAACCCAAAGGCAAATAATATTTTCTTTAATAAGAAACTTAAATTTATCAAAGTTTGTTTGCGTAAAAATTCGCGTACACGTAGGTAGGGAACATTATTTTCGTTAAGTACACATCGAAGTTGCGTGAGCCAAATGGCAAAGTCTGAGCAAATCCGCCAATCAATTGTCTCGTTTCTTGATTAGCGCCTTGTTTTTCATCGAGTTCCCGTTGTTTGAATAGGAAAATCAATGTATGCGAATCAAAATTTTGGGAGACTGTTATTACTGCGTTTCTGGATTACCAATTTCACGTCCAAATCACGCTTCAAATTGCGTGCAGATGGGATTGGGGATGATCGAAGCCATCAGGTGAGGCACAGACGTAGCCAAGACCAAATTGCTTTCAACATTCAAACGCCGCAATTTCCACACGTTTTGAATAATTTCACGCGAACTGCTCGCGTAGGGTCGTCCGAGAAGCTACTGGATTCAACGTGGACATGCGTATTGGGATCCACACTGGCAACGTTTTATGCGGGGTTCTCGGATTGCGAAAATGGCAGTATGACGTATGGAGTGATGACGTTTTGCTGGCCAATTACATGGAATCGGGGGGAGTTCCAGGGTAAGGAATTTTTAAGTCCATTTCACTTATAATTTTCATGCAAAATTAAGTCCAACATGTAGAGTATCCCAAAAATAAAACAAGGTATCCCATTGTCCTCTAATAGGCGCGTCCATATAACGAATGCCACTCTAATGCAACTGAATGGAAAATTTGAAGTGGAGCCAGGAAATGGGAACCTCAGGGATAATTATCTTGCTGACCATAAAATTGAAACATATCTCATAATACCACCGAAGGTAATTTTGTTATTAAGATCACAAAGTTAATACTAACACGGTGTCCAAAGCATGCCATTCTAGAAGACTTTTCGGAAATTGTAGCATGCATCATTGCTATGAGAACTAAATAAGTAAATCCATTGTTTTTTTCAGAAAGATTCATTAGAAAGAAATGGCCTCAATAATATAAACGACAGTGGAAAAGGCAGGCCAGCGAAACGTTCCAAATACGTTGAATGTTGGGGTGCTGATAAACCATTTGCAAATATCACCGAAACCACAATGGCCAAGAATATCGGGCTCACGGTTAGTAAGAAACGGAAATTTGGCAACTTAATTAGTGTATTTTTCATACAATGTTTATCAAAATTCATTTTTACTTATTCCAACTTGTAGAGCATGGCGATGATTGAAAATAGCTTGCTACCAACCAGAAAATCATTACTTCAAATCAGGTAAGAAACTGATAAAAAACTGGAGCTTATTTCTAAATTCTCTATAATCTTCTTCTAGTTCCTAAAATGGACAATTTGTGTGAATATACGTAGTAAGAACTTTATACGAAAGTCCTTAATGATTTTCTAAACGTTTTCCGCCATTTGATTTAAAGTCAAATGGGAATTTTCATCGATTTACAAGCTTAAAATGGTTTGCAATGACATATCATTAATATAAACGTATGTGTACATGTGCTTGTATATTTATACAGACGTACCAATACATATCAATAGTCAAACAAATTCGAATCAGTTCCGTTAACTTTAACTACGTTTCACAGGTCATGGTTCACCTCAGAAGAATTCAATCCATTGGTTTTATGGTTTCGGGATTCGAAAACCGAGAAGTGCTACTGGACGCAAGCTGATTCCCAATTTAAATGCTACATCACTTGCGCATTTTTCGTGTTTGTGGGGATGGCTGTGCTCCACTTGTTGATTTTGCCAAGGTAGGACTGTGTCACGGGGCTGAAGAACGTGACCGCAGAATATACATGTTTGTACATTCTGTGGTCACGTAAAGCCAGCGAATTTCTATTTAAATTGAAAAATGTTGAAGCCAAATTCGAGTAAAGGAATCAAGCGCAGTATGCATGACTAGAATAGCAATTTCTAACAAAGTTTACGTTAGGTTTTGATATTCGGGACGTTTTCAATAGGGATGTCAACCGTGTAACGGATGGACTAGCTTTCAATTTAAAATAAATATTCAGTGGACAACGTCTATACATAACACATTCAATGCCTACACGATGAATCCACGATTAGGTTTGAACAGAAGAGGCAGTCCTTAAATAAAGTCAATTTTTTCTAACCGATGACACACAGCTGGAACCAAATCGACATTTTTCAAAGAAAAAAGTACGCGCATAATAACGCAAATATTATGAATATACAAAATCTGATTGATTTCCTCGATATCATCGTAAAATTTATGAAAGTAGTTTCTGAAATGATTTTTTTCACTGGTACGTCCTAGATCTATCAATATTTGATTTTCGATGATTTTTTCAGGACTCCGGTGTACATTAGTTCGTATGGAACGACAATATTTTTATTAGCATTTTTCGTTTACGTTTGCTGGGCTGATAGATGTTCGGTAAGGTACTTTAATTGCAATAAGCACTTAAGGTGGACTCGTAATTTTGTGTTACATTTTTTGATTATTTTTTAGTGTCAAGGTTCAGCCATCCCAGAATGCCCTGGGTGCCATTTAGTCAGAGATAATTACATAGTTAGAACCTCCATTTTCTTTCTCACCATACTATTAATAGCTGCCTGCGCAATCGTTACCATAGTGAGTAACTTCAGTTTGTGAAATTTATCCAATTACCACCCAATATTTTCCACAACAACAAACATTTCCTTAAGCGATAGTTTCTAATAAATTAAATATCCAATGTATATATTGTTTATTTCAGATAGACTGTCAGCCTTTCTCGATGGACGATGATTATTCTCCCGCAAACAATTCACAAAATCAAACCTACCAATATGGAGAACCTGTGATAATTGAAAACATACCTGAAGGCTGCGCATATACCCCGGTACGAAAGTCTATACAGGTTGCGTCAAAAATAATTCCTGACACTCCCTGCATGTTACAGAAATAACCTGCATTAAAATACGAAAATGTAAGGAACTGACTATTTTTTTCTTCTGTTTCAGTACTACCTTCTGTGTTCCGTGCTATCGCTTATGGCTATATCCGTTTTTCTTAAAATAAGTTTTCTACTCAAATTCTTCTTAATGCTCTCAGTGGTATCCATCCACATCATAGTTTTATATGGAATACCAGATATTAGTCCGCAATATCTTTCACGAGACACGTAAGTCTAATAGACCTCTAGTAAGGCATACAATACGAGAATTTGTAAAATTAATTTTTTTGTTTTTACAGATTTACCAGAGTACCCGATGTTGCCATAAATAGTTTAATATTAGGGATTATTTTAGTCACGCTTCATGTCATTGATCGTCAGGTAAGAGTTTTGCAAAGAACGCACAATCAGTGCTTTCGTAGCTCTATAGATGTACGTAATTTAATTGATATTTTCGCAAATGCGCATTTAGCTTTTACTGTTTATTTTCCAGAGATGCAAAATGTAAATTAAAATACCGCATTTCCTTTCAGGTTGAATATTCATCGAGGGTTGATTTCCTGTGGAAATCCAAATTAAAGGTAGAGCAGGAAGAGGTGGAAACGATGGGCGGAATCAACAAAATTTTACTCGAAAATATACTCCCTGCTCACGTTGCCGATCATTTCTTAGAAGGGAGGAAGAAAACGGATGTAAGCAATGCAACTTTTGCACCAACAATAATTCTAAACTTTTACTGATCCTATGCTTTTATAGTTTTTTTTAATTGTCTGTGCCTTTTAATACATTATCGGAGAATCTTAGGTTTCGTTAATGCAATGAAATTACCAGTACAGAACTCGTAATTTGTATCCTAGGAACTATATCACGAATGCTATAACTCTATAGCGGTGATGTTCGCCTCCATTCCCAATTACAAGGAATTTTACGATGAAAATGATGTTAACAAACAGGGGTTGGAGTGCCTTCGTCTTCTAAATGAAATCATTTGCGATTTTGACAAGGTAATCATCGCCTTTTATTAAGGTTCCTGCATTGTATGAATGCAGAAAAGTAAATTTTGATAATTGGATCTAAAAATTAGAAAATGAACAACTTTGAAAATAACTTATTTCTAGCTATTACTAAAACCAAAGTTCAGTTCCATTGAAAAAATAAAAACAATTGCGAGCACTTACATGGCCGCCTCAGGATTGCATCCTGGGAATACGGAAGAGAGAAAGGTGATGATGACACGCAGAAACTGTACACTCTAAAATAGCAAAAAAATGTATATTAATTTCAATTTCTATTTAATTGTCTTTTAGTCTCACCAAGATGCTAGACCGGTAAGTTGAGATGTTCTAAAGTAAAGTAATGTTTTGTTCGTAAAACAACAATCCCTTTTAAGTAAACTTTGACTAGCGTAGAATTTTTTATTACAAATTGTTATTTTGAGTATTTAATTATTGAATTTAATTAGTACATTGATTATTTCAGCCCCGAGAAGAACACAACGTTATCGTGCTGGTGGAATTCGCAATTGCTCTTATGCAACTTTTGGAGCAAATCAACAAGGAATCGTTTCAAAGATTTCGACTGAGAGTGGGTAAGAAATCATTTAAGACCCAAAGAAATTAAATGCAAAACGTTTAAAAGTAATTTGAATTTAAAAACAACTATGATCAACCATTATAACCTAATCAACTGACTGAATTATTGCCATTAGTAGTACACATTTTGTCATCTATACATTCGTCATGCTTTTTGAACATACTGTATTTCATTGAATGCAACTTAATTTACTTCAATTCTTTCAAAAGGTATTCACCATGGTCCGGTCATCGCCGGGGTTGTTGGTGCTCAGAAACCTCAATATGACATATGGTCAAACACCGTGTAAGTAGATTTAATGCTCACATTCAATTTCGCACGTTTCGCATCTAAAACTTGTATATTTTATGATTAGATTTTATATTTTAAGCTTCAAACATCAAATATATTTTAATATTTGCAGCAATGTGGCGAGCCGCATGGATAGCTGTGGGACTATGGGAAGAATTCAGGTACGTTAGTCATTAAGTAAAGATAAATCAATCAACTTAGCATTGAATTAAATTTTATTTGGATTTTTTAAATTTTGAGTTTAATTAGTGAGTTAAATTAAATTTTATTTTGTTTGTATTTTTTGGATTCTTATTTTTTTAAACTTTTTTTACATTTGTCACTAAATATTTAAAAATTTATTGTGTTTGGGTTTCGTGTTTTATTGCGTTGTTTTAAATGCATTACTCGTTAAATTAAAGCTAAAACTTCCATGACTTTAATTTAAAAATTTAATATTTTGTTTATCAGTTTATCAGAAAATTGCACAATTTTCTTACATTTTCTTTGAACAGGTTACTGAAGATACTGCCAAAATTTTAATCGCTGCTGGATATGAGTGCGAATGTAGAGGACCAACATACGTCAAAGGGAAGGGAACACTGACCACGTATTACGTTTGCACCCCCGCAGATTCTTACGGAGATAGCTATTAATGTTATATTTTAACAATTTATTTATCATTTTTAAATCTGCTGTCTACCTAAATTACTGAAAAAAATATCAAAATTTTCATTCGCTTTAATTCCATTATATTGAAGCCGAAATACCAATTTAGTTTTAGTTTTATAGATATTTTATAAATATTCATTAATTTTAATGCTCATAAATATAAAAAAGGACAACAATTTTAGTTTTAAGCGAATTTAAAAAATGTGTAGCCATTTGCAAAGATTCGAAATTTATACAACATATTTTTTATATAATAAAAACTCGTCGCTTTGCCATACAACATGGGTGTAATTATGGAAACATTGCTGATGTTCTTGTACAATTTTTTTCCTCGAGCTCCGTACATGTAAATACTGCCTTTTGTCTAAGTTTGACACATTTAAGTCACAAGATTGTATTTAATTTCAAGTGGCAACTTTTAAATAATCATCTGGTAGATTTAAAGAAACTTTAAATAAAATCGCTTTTGTTGTTTAGGGAATGCCGATGAATAGCGAAAAGAGTGCACCATGTTCTGTTAATTTTAACCATAAACAGTGCTAAAGGTTTACCTAAAATATTCTACATCCATTACGTTAAATTGAACTTGGTGCACTCTGATCTACAAGTTCAGTTTTAGATTTTCACTTAGTCAATAGCCTGACGACAAAATAACTCCGGAAGCTTATCAGGTACTAATCTATGATCTACGGGTAAAAAATCATGTTCTCATCCACATGCAAATAACGATGTAGGCTATGTAGCCGATTTTAAATTTCATATCTTCAACTGGTTTGTACTTGCATATACTCCATTTCGTACATGTACTGTGATCGCCTGCAATTAATGGAATAAAATTTGTGAACTTGTAAGATTTTCCTTGCAATCTTTTTAATAAGGATTTTATTTGCTTAAAAAGTAAATTAGTAAGTTAGAAATGCAGCTGTACAACTCCATGATGCTCTTATTTAATTTCAATTCAATTCCCACGTGTTTAACCACTATTATGGAAGGAAATGTGCAATATCTGAGAAGTTGTTCAACGTTGACTATTTGATGAATTTAAATTGTATAGGCAGCAGTAGAAATCACAGGAACAGAAGCGCCATCCAATGGTCGTTTCTCGGAACTCTTCAATGAGAAGGCAAATTATAAACATTGAATGGATTTTCATAGTAACTTACACGGTAACGCTTATAGAATTTTTATAGTTTGTTTTGTATTAATCTATGAAGTGTTTATGAAATTCTAAAGCAAATTAATTGGAATTCAAATACATATATAAAGTGTCTGTTTCGGAAAATTAGCAATAGATGGCACATCATGTCTCGTCTTGTTTAGATGCTAGAGCAGATGGTTAGTTGCGCCATCTCTCATCAACAGGATGCAACGCGATCACGGTGTATTGATCGTTCTAATTTCTATGAACGCAAAGTTTTTTGCATTCATGTCTACCATTGTTCTTTATATTGCAGAACAACGTTGATTTATCAATGTCGACATGTCACATTATATTTCCATAAAGCATTATTTGAAGAAAAGCAATATAGCCTACATGTAATTATAACTCATTTTACAATTAAGGTTTTATAAACATGATAAAACTAGGGAACTTGTCCATGCATGAATTTCTTTCATGCATAAATAAGCAAACATCCCCCTTTAAACCATATTCTATGCCTTATCAATTATCAGTTTACAAAGTTCAATGACACTTTTACAAAATGTGAACTATCAATAAAATAATAACTAGATAAACTTAGGGTTTGTCCAAATTGGGCAGTTTAATTAGTCTGAAGTTCGGACTTTTCTAAGAGAAAATCCCTAGATGAAACGCGTCATTTGACGTCAGAAGTGTCGTCCTAGTTCTTGAAGCTATTGTAGTGTGCAGTTTAAATGATCACTATATGCACGAAGGTTGCTAACTCGCGCTCTTTGAAGACATCACCACTGCAGAATTCTGGGATTGTTTAGTACGAAGTACAAAGATTTTTGAAAAGTAGACTACGTTCATGCTATAAAACATTGCGGTCTACAGTTCGCCAGCGATCGAGGATTGCGAGTTTGCAACGAATGTAATTTCATACTGTATGTTTATTCGTAAGTAACTTAACCCAGACTGCATTAACCAAAGCCAAATAATTCTAATTTCGAATGAAAATTTTTATTATACGCGGATTTAAACGCTTGGTTAGCTGGTTAGGGCCTTATCTGTAGCAGTCACGTCAGTGGAAAGGTAACCGAGGTTGGGTACGGCGACCGTGCTCCCGTTTTAATCATCAACGGAGCGTGTAAATGTGCTCATTAGAGAAATTGCTTTTTAGACTTTGATCCATACATTTTTATATCGTGTAAACTGTAAAGTTAAAAAAGGCACCTTTACTAAATGTATCATGTATAGCCTACTATTGGTATTAATCTGTATAGATTGGTTTTTATAGCTACCCGAATTTTTTTCTGGGGATTCGTATGTATTTAACAAATGAAAACAATGTTGGTTCCGAATGCTGTTTTTTAATTTATTTTTGGATAGATTTGAGAAAATAAAAAATTTCAAGAAAGCTAAATACATATTTTAAGTTTTTGATTCATGTGACTTAATGTAGCTTTTTCTTTTAATTTTTACCACCCCAAAGTAACAATTTAGCAACCTGAATTGCTGAAATGAATTGAACTGAACGGTAGCAGATGCTTTGAGATATGATACCGTATAATCATCAAATGTTTGATTATCGTGTCAATAGGTGGCATGGCGTGCAAGTGTTATTTTTGGAAAAAAAAAGAGTTCGAAGTGCACAAACGTTTGCTTCAAGCCCATACTTTGGTGCGTTCTGTAACGTGTGAAGTATGGAGTTCATACTTCGCCAAGTTTGGACAAACACTCAATATACATGTTTACATATAAGTATATCAATCGGTAACCAATTTTCCAATTACATGTGGCCTAATCCTTATGCCACTAATACAGAAATCTAAACTTTAGATAAATTTACTGGAAAATTATTATTCCAAATTTTGATTTTTGTTTTCAATTATTTTAATTATTTGCATATGAAAAGGTCTAATCTTAACATTCGTAGCTTAATTGTTCTCGCAAATCAATAAGTTTCAACGTTAATTAATGAAGGAATTAGTCATGTCTTTAACACGAGTGGAATTTCTCATCAATTTTAATCACATTTTAAATAAATGTATAGAAATGCACTTTATTCATTCTTGCGAGATTTTTACGCATTAAAAAAAGTATAGTAGACGTTTGGGTGTACCTTCTGGTCATCAGTCACAAACAAAATCCTCGATTCTCTGAGAAATTGATTTTTCTCAAGCACAAAGCACCATCATCGAGCTATTAAGCTTTCGTTCAACTCATCTTAACTCAATTTAAAGGGTTTCATCGCTACTCACGCGCCATCTGCCGTGCGCTATTTGCTTATTTTATGTTTTAAGCGACGTTATATCTAATAAAGCCCGATGATGTCATGTATATGAACTTTGCTTTTATATATCGCATATCCGGAAAAAAACTGGCCATTACAGTTGTGTTTTATGGTGTAATTGGGAGGTGGTTGTCTTCTGACATCAAAAGACAATAGGGGCGAGGATACGAGCTTGGCATTCAGCTTGGTTCGAGTCAAGCCGAGATCAAATGGTCCATAAAATGAGGATAATGTCCTGGTAATTATTTGGGAGTGGTACAAACGCATTTGTATTTTCCAATAAGGATAGACCGATCTTTAATCCAACTCCGTTAAAAAGCATCAGGCATTTTCGCGCACGATATACATAATGGAATGGACTTCCGCAACGGGAATAACGACTTCCGTTTATTAAAAGCTACATTTTCCAAAAATAAAAGCATCGAGAACGACTTATAAACTACTTTTTTTTATACAAAAATGATGGTCGGTGTGATATTAATATTGATTTGATCTCTGTAAGCGTGCCAAACTTGTTACAGGGTGTGTCGACCCATTAATTCGTCGCATCACCAAAAAATTCACAAAATTTAAAACTTTTTTACCGTACGAAATTTTCAAAGGAAAATAGGAATAATATCCAAAGAGTTCCTTTTTTCCATTTTAGTCTTGAATGTTCAGATACAGTTGCCTGAGAGTACAACTTAAAGCAGTACTAAAAGCATGCACGGAACACGTGCACTAGCGCCAACGCAATGCGGTGATCGTTTGCGTTGCAAATACACTAAAGTTTCATTGAAAAAAAAAAGTGCAGGAATGTAATATATGCGGAAGACCCGAAGCAATTCCCATCTAGTTTTTTAAGTTGGCTTTTAAGCTCGGTGGATCAAGCTTTCTCTAGCAAAGACCATTTTCATGCTTGTTTCCCTCAGCTTCCTCACAATTTGTTTCTTCCACTCGATGCACACCGAAGCCTCCATTACTTAGCTCGACAAAACTTGTTTCCACCATATCACCCTTATTTTTTTATGCTTTTTTGACGCCAGACAGCGGAATTTCTTGGAGGATGTGACAAAAGGGTTTAATGGTCAGCTCGAAAGAAGATGCCCGAGCCTGCTGATGGAAAAAAATGGAGTTGGGATCAGAAAGTTTCAATGGCAAAGTTGGTCCTATATAAAAAAAATGGGAGATCGGTTCGAGAATTTCGTCAATGTCTATAAAAGTAAACATGAGACTAGTTCCAATTACTCACGTTATAAAGTCAAACGATTGCATTCAATAGAAAACTAAATTTGAATAATTTCATTGAAAGGTTTCGTTGAAATCTAGAAAATTTGGCGCCTCGAATTTTGAACTGCAAACTGTGGCGCCATCTACAAACTATGTATACATGCACGCTTGTATGCATAACACATGATTACAGTAGGCTACTTTTAATTCAATTGAGCTGGCGCGATGATGTCTCTAGCGCATAGGCTTATTATATAATATGTAAAGTGCACTATTCACTAAACATAGGGTGGAACCGCAGTGAGCTAGGTTTCCAGTAGCTTGCCACTGGAAAACCAACTACAAGGTGAGTCATAAGTCTGTG